>VDFB02064363.1:102833-173698 GCA_007258455.2 Sequoia sempervirens
ATACCCATATCATTACACTCTACCCTTTGATATGGTTATAGTTACCTCTTTCAACACAATTTATAAATTGTCAAAGATAAAAATAATAATTTTACAGATTCAAAACATAAGACATTTTTATGTGTCACTTCTTGATTTGATAACCAACAATCAATCTAATATTTAAATATGTAGAATTAAAATATTATTAATTTATTTTTCCATCTTTGAATGTGTTGTAAATTTGTTTTATAAATCACATTAAATTATGACACTGAACGTTAAAATAAGAATCTGTATTGCATGCTCTCATGGGAAGTGCATGAAATAACTGTGCAACATGAAAAATTAATGACATTTGTGTACGAGAAGAGAACATAGATAATACGTGAAAAATAGAAAGAATTCATGGAAAAGGCGTGACAATGATGAAATGAATATCAAAATAGCTAATAATATGAAGAGAGTTGAAATAACTGTATTCTGCGGTTCATGCCTTTGATTTATTTTCACCTTTTCGTTGAGATGAATTATAAATAGTAGATTGAAATATATGGTAGTGCATAACATCATCTCTCCCGAATATACAACCATACAGTAATGAAGAGATTCTCCACTGTATTGATTAAATTAGAATGGAAGGAATTGGAAAGAAAAATGTTTTGTATTTGGTCACGATTAACCATACGTCAAGAAATGCATTTTGAGCACTTGATTCAAGCTGATCATATGCAAACATAATTTTTCGTTCATCAAATCTGTCCTCCCTATCGACACTGAACGACTCTCCATTTTCCATCGATTTAAGTGTTTTGGTTCTCTTCATGGATCGCTTTTTGTACGTAAGTGTTAGGATAAGCAACTGTAGTTTCTTAGGATTTGTTATCTCTCTCCGGTACTGTTGAAGAGGTTCTTTTATTTCCAACCATTGAGTTTTTCTCTCCAGGAATGATAGACTACATCTATCAATGTCTACCAAGTCAATCTGCTGTTGTATGATGTTAAAATGGAACAGCCCATTATTAAGTGAGTGGAATTTGAAGAGGGAATATATGGCGTTGCAGATAGTTGGTTTATGCTAAGGTTACTTTGTAGCAATAGGGAATGATGGGTGATATCGAGTTGATGTAAGGCTGGGCAATTCACCGCTAATAATTTACCATTATATATATATATATTAAAAAATATTAATGATGGTTAATTTTCCCCACAATGAATTGCTGGCCGTAAATTTTATTTGGAGATGAATTTATCATAACGGTGAAAGCCAATTTTCATAAATGTTAATGCAGCTAACAGTAGCGTATTTTTCTGTCTGTACTGAGAATGTTAAAGAATCCTAGAGAGATTTAACAGAATATATCTTTGTGTATTTAAGTATCTGAGTTTATCTCAATGTAATAAGATTTAAATATGTTTGTATATTTATATCCTGGATTTATATCACCGATTCTTCTTTCTAATCAAAATAGAATAGATTTTAAGAAAATGATTCATTGAAATTTAGATCATTGCTAAAATTTCCTTCAAATTAAAAATCTCCCCAAACACTATGTGGATGTTGTGAACTTCATATTTCTTTGATCACAGACAATATAATTAAAGAAGTGATAACCCAACCATTGGATCTGAGAATAGAACTCCTAGGGTCCCATCACTTTAACCAAACCTTCTAACATTATTGAGATTTAAACCTGCTGTAGATAATGTAAAATTCAAAAATTTTCTTGCATTTAATAAGTCTTGATCTTAACAATGAAGATTGGTTTTTTCTTTCCTAAGTGTTCCAACATTGATGTTATTTATTTAGAGTTAATATTGGGTTGTATTGTTTAATGGGATTCAACATTTGTATTAGTTATTTAGACCTAATATTGAGTTGTAATTTTTAAAGGGTTTAAATATTGGTGATAGTTATTGAGACTTTTATTTATTATTTAAAATTTATTTTATATAATAAAATTGATTATTGAAAAAATCACACAGATTTTTATTTGATAATTAATTTTATTTTGATTCATAAAGTATATTTTTTTAATAGTGAGTGTAACAATTTTATTGATTATTGTTATTGCATTCTTTATAAATTAAAATGTCTCCAAATGTAAGTTTGACACCCTTCTCTTTGTGTCACTTGCAAGAGAAAATCATAGTCTATAAGAAATACCTTGGATGACTGCTACAAGACTTGGGGGAAAAGTTTGAAGAAATAGAAATTAAATTTATTTTTAATATAGATTACACGACTCAATAAATGGTGGCAGAGATTTTGGTATTGGTTTGACTTGTCATTGATGTCAAAGGTGACGAGGGAGCAAACCCGAGACACATAAATAATGCACACAACTAGCAAACTTTCTTATTATTCAATAATGAAAAATCTTACATGCAGAGGATCACAAATCCTCGAGCTCTGTGATACATGCAAATTACAAACTTACAGAAAATTACCCAGATCCCCTTTCACAGCATGCGAACTTCTTTTCCCAAAAAGTTACCCAAAAATCAGAAATAAGCCCCTAAATAGACCCATTTCGGTTTGGAACCAAAAACAACCTTCGAGATAAGATTTTTGACGGTTTGGCGCCAAAATTACAATTTGAAATTCAAGTTAAATTCATAGTTGAAAATTAGCATATTTCTAAAATATGCACCAACTTCCGGCAGCCATAACTTTTAATCCGACCGTCGGATCTTCAATGATAATACCTTTTCGGAAAGCTCTCGAAAAGACGATTTTCCAAAAAGTAGGCTTTTGGTGGACTACTTTGGCGTTTTCGCAAATTTTCAGGCCCATCCGGGATCGTTTGGTGCCTCAAACTGAGCTTGGAAGGTTTTTCAGGTCAAAAAGCAGAAATTGGAACTTGAATAACTTTCAAGTCATGAATGATCTTGACTTGATTCTTTCACCAGACTGTGTATTTTTCCATCCTGAACCTTCCCATAAATTTCTGCCTTCCCACGACTTCAAATGCAAACCTGCTAAAAATAGCAGTTGAGCAGAAAAAGCAGAAAAGCTGTTCTGAAAGTTGGAAACTCTTATTCGACGAAAAGGGTATCCAGAAATACAAAAACATCTACAAAAAGAAAACAACAGGAACAAAAATAGAAATCATCTTTTTGGGTGATGCAAGATTGCCCTCACACCACTGGATGCTCCTGCATCAAAAGGTCATTGGTGTCATTTCATGTCGTTGATACCATCTCATGTTAATGATGTAAAAATAGAAAAGGAGCTTGTTCATTCATGATTAATTTTTCATTGGTAATGCAAAAGGTGTTTGATGCCAACTATATGCAAAGTGAGTCACTTGGTATCACAACACCTGATCATTTAGTGAGTTGGTGTTGGTGGCCAAGAAGCACAAAGTTTCTTCATGGTGTAGCTACAAACCTTAGATCTCAAAGATACTTGTTCACTCATCTTCATGGTGATAATGCTTGATGCATTAAGAAAGTTGGTTCATAGCAAAGTAGAACTTTAACAATGTTTCAAGACATATTAATGGGCAGTTGTATGTGGAGAGATAGTTGTTAAGATCCCACTTGGTTCTTTTATTAAGTTTAGCATTTACACTTTAGACCTAAGAACCCTAAAGGCTTAGGTTTTTATCATCACTTGAGGGTCATCGATGAATGATTTGTAAGAGATGACTTAAAAATTGAATAAGATATAAGGTGAGACGATGATTTTATAGTTGAGAATGTTGATGAAGAAGGAGACCATGTTGTGATTGAATGTGAACAAAAGTATGATGAAGATGAATGTGAAATTGATCTTGAGGGTGAACTCACATATGCATTAGATGAGATCAAGAAACTTGGGAAGAAGAATCAGAAATTAGAGTTGCAGCTTCACAAAGAAAAGGATTCCAAAGAAGCAAAAAAACTAAAAGTGAAGTGTGAAGAATCTAATCGGCTTATTAAGGATCTAAAGTTGCAACTGGAAAAGTCTAGGAGAATTGAAGAAGTCACTAGCATAAACTTGCAAACCAAAATGGAAGATTGTCAAAAGCTAGAGACTAAAATGTTGTCTCTAAGAAAATAACTAGATAAGGTAAATCAAGAGTTGAAGAGGAGTCTTCAAAATGAGCAGAGCACTAAGTTGTTTGAGAAAATGATTCTAAGTCAAAGGTCACTATCAAACAAGTTTGGGTTAGAATATGAAGTAGAAAATAGTTAGAAAGATGTTGCAATGTCCAAGAAGAATGTTGGAAAATCACTAATGTATTCAAACTCATCAAAAGAGGCAATATATAAACAAGGATAATCAAGCACTACTTCCAAAAGGCTTGTAGATCAATACAATAATGAAGAAGGATACAAAAGAGTTCATAATCCCAAGCAAGGACTGACAAGAAGGCCATGAACAAAACAAGCTAGGTTCACTTCTTATTCTCATGGTTATTACATTATCCTTGTTATAATTTCCATCATATGGCTAGGGAGTGTAGAACTCATGCAAGAAACAATTTTGAATGGAACAAGAATAAAATTTCTTGTAGGTTGTTATAGAAGAATTAAAATAATGCATGTAAAAAAGTTTGTTATAATGAAAGAGATTGTAGGACACAAGGAAGAAGTTTCTACGGATTGTTAAGAGACTACAATTCTTTTACTCCTCATGTTGGTTACAAGGCCATGTGCTATAGATGCAATAAGGTTGGACATAAAGAATAGTATTGTAGAAGTAATTTAATGGAATCTTTCAATCATCACAAGAAGACATGCACTATGAAAGTTTGGAGAAGGAAACAAGATAAAGAGTAGGAAGAACCTAATATTGTTCATGTTGCATGTAAGAGCCATCTATGAGTGCATAAAGAGCAACATGAGGTCAGGGGGAGAGGATTATAGCTTTATCATCAATCCCCATATACAATAAAAAAGAGGTTGTAAAGGTAGTAAATAAAAAAAACCAATGATATCATTGAAAGGTAGTTACCTTGAAAAGGGAATGATGTTTTTCCAAGAAAACTAACATTGATATTATGGTAGTTTGGATTAATTTAGCTAATAATAGTCCATCTTTGTCCAAGAAAATATTTATCTATTTTTCCATGATAGTTTGCAGATGATAAAATCCAATGGTTTATCTTAGTCAATGTTGCTAGTGCTATATTGTTGTAGGGGAGTAGTGCATTCTCTCATTGATGTCATTGTATGAATCACTTGTTCTTTGTTTTCAATGATATTGGTATGCAATGCTGAATAAGAAAGTGTTGTTTATGTAGTCAATTTGTAGCTAGTCATTATCTTGATATGTATGGTGTGATATGAAAAGGAACTTTTTAATTCTCTTTATTGTGTTGATTATCTTTATTCATCCATCATTCAGTTCATGGTGTTGATATTGGGTATGTGCAGGATCATCATGGAAAAAACAGGCCCTTAAGTGGCAAAAAATTCAAAAAAATCAAAGTTAGGCAAGCTGACGTAAAAATTTGAATAGTTTATCTATATTATTTCAAAAATATGTAAGAATATAATTTGTAGCAAATTGAATGTAGTTTCTAAACTGCTAGGATTATTTAAAAAAAAAATCTATTTGGTGAAAGTTTGAAATTTCAATGCAGCAGTAGTACTTAAATTTCAAGGAAAAAATAAGTAGGTGTATGTCTGACCACCCTAACCACAATAAAATGATAATATTTGTTCATAATATTTTATATATAAGTAGAGGACTCATGTCTCGATGTGATGCATATTTTTTGGTAATTTTTCTCTAAGTAAATAATTAATTATGATTTTTTTATTACAACTTTTAAAAAATAAAAAAACTGGTATGTCTAACCACCTTAACTTGGTCAAAACTTCATGAAATTCTTTTTTTTTTTTAAATCCTATAGTATGTGAAACATAGAATGTAACACATGTTTTGGATTCAAAAAATGTGATACCATTTGAAAGCTATAGATGTTTCTCAATCAACCTATCAATCAAGACTTTTGTTGTAATTCAAATAGAAAATAAATAATAATTATTTATTAAATTCAAATTAAATCATAATTTATATTGGTGGAAAGATGATAATATCCTCTAAAAACCCCTTTTTTTTTTCATCAATTTTGGGTAAAAAAAAGTCGTCAGCCACATACCCTACAAAAAGCCATCATATTGCCACTTTTTGGCCCATCATGATCCTACACATACCCTATTGTTGGTGCAAATGTGTCAAAGAGTTGCTTTGGTGTTATGTCATTCACCTTATTGTGTTGATCATCTTATGGATACAAGATAATTATAGTTAAATATAAAGCAGAGACATAATCAGATATTGTTGAAAAATCATTGGCATTGAGTATTTAGAAGATTGCATAATGATCATTGCAAAGAGTTATTTTGACCTTTCTTGAAGTCCCTATGAGGAACAATATACAATGCTCTTACTTTTATGATTGTGCCTTGAGTAACTTTTCTTTGTTATACCAGTAGGTATGATGACTGTTGGATATGGTCATGTAGTCTTATCAAAGTGTTGTATTGTCATAAGAGTATCTTGTTGCAGAGGTGTAAGTACAATGTTCCCATGACAGTGCTATAACCCTTTCAATTACATGTTTGGTCTTGCAAGAAGTTATCATTTCCTTTGGATCCTATTAACTCATTTTTGAATAGCTATTTCAGTTTTGCTTGCATTGGTTGATACTTGTTTTTGCAGTTGTTCTTATTGGATTCATGATACGTTTTGCTTGGATAGTGATTTGATGTTTTGGTTTCAAAATGATTACAAGGACTGTTCACAAGTTTTAGTTTTCTTCTTCACTATATTTTATTTTCTTCCAAGGTAGAAGCATATTGATGTACATGACCTTACTAATCCTATGAATGGTCTATGACAATTATATCATACAATGATATGTTATGCCTATGCTGCAATTTGGATAGTGTCTATCATTTATACACTTCATACACAGTTTTCTAGTGCTACCACTAAGATCTTGATAGGAAATGGTTTGTTCCTTTTGGTTATCATTAATTTGCAACTTTGATAGTAGTCATCCTTTTTATGCATTATAATCTTTGAAAGAAGTGCTCTTGCTTGATAGTGTGACAGTTGACTTTCTATTTGTGCGATGTATGATGCAATTGCATAATGATGAATGGGTAAAGGTTTCTGCAATGCTAGACAATTTTCTTCCTTTTATAGTTTACCATCTTCCTTTAATGCATAGTGAAGTGGCATGTTTAATTTATAGTTACCTTTCATAATGATTACATAGTGGCAAGTAAAGTATTCTATTGCATATGTCCAATGGATAGTATGTGGTAAAGTGGTCTTGATGTAGTGATCTTGAACAAAGGTCTGTAGCTACTTAAACACAATAAAGTGTAGTCACCTTAAACAATAGAAAAGGTAGTGGTCTCCAAGATAAAGGATAGTTTGCAAGAATGGGAAATGATAGTCACATCAAAAGGTGACAATGATAAAGAGTTTGCAAAGTTATCAAATAGAAAATGATAGTCCTCACAAGGATGAAAATTCACATGCTCAAAAGGTCCTTTATTCACATTATGATAATCATGAAGCAAGCCAAACATGAATTATTAAATAACATTGAGCAATGTTATGTGATGATAGGTATGTAATGACATGATACAATGAAGTACTATGGACATCGATACATAGTTGTGGTGCTTGACAATGCATATGGTCTACATCTATGTTATCTCAGATGATCAAATATTTCATGTCTTCTAGCTATGACTTTGCAAAGTACATTGCTCTCACTCATAGTTTACAAATGTTCTCAAACATATTTGAAAGTGCTATATCAATTTTTGTTCAGTGCTTTGACAATGCTATATTGTTTTCTTAGTTAGCATTTGTAAGTGCATTCATTTTTGGATAATTTATCTTGCAATAGTATATTTCTGGCAATACTTTATATTTGACTATTGTTCTTACAAAATGATGTTATGCATTTAGTGATATCTATGGCTCAGATCACAAGTAGACAATATGATAGTTCCTTGACAGTGAATGTAAATCTTAAATAATGATAGTACAATGACAAAAAATGATGGCAAACCTTGTTTAATTGTGGTATATAATGGTGATTTACCTTGAATAATGTTTTGCAGTGATAGTGGTGGAAGATGCACTCAAGTTCCATGAATATATTTTTCCATTGTAATGCATGAAAGTGATTTACTTGACTGTTTAATGCATGTTTAGTAAAAATGATGGTAACAATGCAAGTATAATGATAGAACTGATAGTGGGTATGCATGACATAGTTATGGTAATTGATATGAGAGTGTTCCTACCTTTTAATGGAGCTATTTTGTAGGGGGGGTAAGTGCTTCTTTGTCATTTGATGTCAAAAGGGGAGAGAGTTGTTTGAGTCGAATTCTAATTGCCATCATTGAAAAAAGGGGATTTTTTGGTTTTATTTGTGATTGATGCCAAAGGTTTGTCATTTATGTCAATTTTTTTCAAAGGTAATTGGTGCCATTTCATGTTGTTGATACCATCTCATGTTGATGATGCAGAAAAGGTAAAGGAGCTTGTTCATTCATGATTAATTTTTTAGTATTAATGCAAAAGGTGTTTGATGCCAAATATGTGCAAAGTGAGTTGCTTGGTATCATAGTACTTGATCATTTAGTGAGTTGGTGTTGGTGGAAAAGTAGCACAAAGTTTTTTCATGGTGATGCTACAAACCTTTAATCTCAAAGGTACTTGTTGACTCATCTTCATGGTGATAATGCTTGATGCATTAAGAAATTTTGTTCATGACAAAGTGGAACTTTAACAATGTTTCAAGACATGGTAATGGGAAGTTGTATGTGGAGAGATAGTTGTTAACATCCCACTTGGTTCTTTTATGAAGTTTAGGGTTTAAGCTTTAGACCTAAGAACCATAAAGGCCAAGGTTTTTATGTCACTTGAAGGTCTTTTATCAAGTATTCACTTTATGTTATTTTTGTTTGGTGACTTGATACAAATAGTGGATAGTCACTTAACTCATATCTTGAGGGTTTTAAATACATTGGGTATTGACCCCTACACTTAAGGTTAATAGAATTAGTAGCTTAATGGTTCTTATTAAACTACTTAAAATAGATCAATGGTCATCATTTAATATTGAACATGGTAGAAGATAGAGATCAAAGGCTCTTATTTAAACATTATTAACAACTATTTCTTGAGCTTAGTCTGGATTCAATATTTCATAGTAATGGTTTTCTTGAGGAGAATGGACTTGTATGGTGGCTAAATCTTAATTTACAATAAAATATTAAAAAAAATGAAAATTAGTAGCAAATGAAGTAAAAACAAACTAAGCAAACCCTATGAAATATTGAATCATGCTTCATGAATGCAATAAAAAAAATAAAATATCAAATGAACTAAATGAAAGCATAAGTAAGCAAGAATCAAATTTTATCTCATATTGGATTGGTGCTTCTATGGAAAGAAGCCCTTTCCCAATCCTTGCTTAAGATATTCTAAATGATAAAAGATTGACATGAAAATGCTAAGATGATATGGATTCAAATGACAATTGAGGATATGGAGAAAGATCTCAAGATTGTGGAGGATTTGAACAATAGAGAAGCTCTCTATTTATAGAATATAATGATAGGAGGATGCCAAACATGGAAGATGCGGGTCTTAAAAACCAACCAATGAGAATAGGCCACTTGTCACCATGTGAGTGGTTAAGGATGAGCACATTTTGGTCAATGTGCCAAAGAATTTAAAATTCTGAGTGGGGGATGTAAGAATTTAAAATTTTGAGTGGGGGACATGTCAGAATTTAAAATTCTAAAAATATTGAGTGAGGGATATGTCAGAATTTAAAATTCTGAATGGGGGACATGTCAGAATTTAAAATTCTGAGTGGGGGACATGTCAGAATTTAAAATTCTAAAAATGTTGAGTGGGGAATATTCCTCAAAGATGTCATGTTGAAAGAAAATAAGGATTTTAATAAATAAATAAATTGATTTATTTGTGCAAGTGGGTGATTAGGTTAATTTAATCAGGATTAGATTAGCCTAATGATGATTAGGATGTTTTGACCCCTTTTGACTTGAATTTTTGATTTATTAAATGAACAACCTTAGAAATGAAATTAATGTTGATGAATGGACCTAATTAACTGCATCATGCAAATTTTGCATGTCTACATTTTCCCCCTCTTTGAAGCAATGTACTTGCTACATTGGTTCAAAGAATAAACTTTCCACGATCAAAATTGAAAAATTTTCTAATTTTTTTGGATGCCCCAATGAAAAGAAGTGCACTAGTACATTGCCCCCTTGAGAGATCGAGCGAAAAGATTTGATTTGAGGGTTGATCTCGTGATAAAGAGGTTCAAAATTGATGGTATGGATGATGATGCAATGCATGTGACATAAATGATGCGAGAATGGATATATGATTTGGAATAAATGTTTTATGCAGATTCTTAGACTAACAGATCTATATTACATATGACGATGATACAAATGCAATGTATGTGAATGAATGAATGATATGAGGTATGCTAACAGTTTTGTGGATGCATTGATGATGTTATGTTAGCATGGAAAAGAAGAGATTAGATGATGAAAAGAGGATCCAACAAGTCCATGATCTGACGAGACTTTATTGGAGATGATGCTAATAATGATAGATGATGATGATAAATTTTCTTATCAAGGATTGGGATTTTAAAAGGACTACTTACCTTATGTTTGATAACACACATAGATACAATGCATCAAGGTATACAAAACCAGGATGGTGGTGTACCTAGTGTGATGGACATTGAATCAACAAACATATAGGAGTACTCTTGTTCACACTTGACAGACAGAAACCTTGCTAGGATGTACCTAACTGTGAGTGGTGCTTTTAAAATATGCAAAACACTAACTTAGAACACGGGGTTAGCACAAACAAATCTCTAAAAAACACTCCTATGGAATACCTTGCAAATGTTCCAAAATGCAACAAAGGATGAAAGAAAACTAAAAGGATGATAAAAACACTCAACAAGTTACGTATTCCATAGTGGATTGGTGTCAAATGTGCTAGTGACCCTTTCCTAATCCTTGCTAAGAAGCCAAGATGATGCAAATGCAAATAGGATGAAAAGGTGCAAGATTATTTCTCAAATGAAGAGAGTAACCTTGCATTAAAGTTGTAGTTGAAATTATGGAGGATTATGCTTCAATTTATAGATTTTCTTGATGAGAGATTGGCCAATGAAATGAGGCCACTTGTCAACCTCTGATTGGTTGAGGAGTGAGCACATTTTGGTCAACGTGCCAAGAATTTAAAATTGTTTGAGTGGGGGGACATGTAAGACTTTCAGAATTTTAAATTCTGAGTGGGGAACATGTAAGAATTTAATATTCTAAAAATGCATGGGTGGAGAATAAGTCAGAATTTTAAATTCTAAGTGAGGAACATGTCAGAATTTAATAATTTGAAAATGCTTTGGTGGAGGATAAGTCAGAATTTTAAATTCTAATTGGGGAACATGTCAGAATTTAATATTCTGAAAATGCATGGGTGGAGGATAAGTCAGAATTTTAAATTCTGAGTGGGGAACATGTCAGAATTTAATATTCTGAAAATGCATGAGTGGGGAATATTCTTCCAAGATGCCATGTTGAAAGAAAATAGGGATTTTAATAAATCAATAAATTGATTTATTTGTGCAAGTGGATGATTAGGTTAATTTAATCAAGATTAGATTAGCCTAATGATGATTTGACTTATTTGATTAAATACTTGATTTATTTAAATCAGAAAAGGATGGAAAATGTATTTGGATTTAATTAAATGGATGTTTGATTTATTTGATTAAAAGGTTGATGAAAATGTTTATTTAATTTTGAATGAATGACCTTAGGAGATGATATTACTTGATGAATGGATGAAGGTGAACCTGATTAATCGGTGAATGGACCTAATGTGAAACCTATTTTAGTTGATGAATTAACTTGATCAAATGCAAAATGTTAATTTTGCATGTCTACAGTTTGCCCCTCTTTGAAGCAATGTACTTGTTGCGTTGGTTCAAAGAATAAATTTTCCACGATCAAAATTGAAAATTTTTCTAATTTTTTGGATGCCCCAGCAGAAAGAAGTACACTGGTACATTGCCCCCTCGAGAGATCGAGGGGAAAGATTTGATTT
Organism: Sequoia sempervirens; assembly: GCA_007258455.2. Lineage (NCBI taxonomy): Eukaryota > Viridiplantae > Streptophyta > Pinopsida > Cupressales > Cupressaceae > Sequoia > Sequoia sempervirens. The sequence continues at coordinate 114,955 of VDFB02064363.1, forward strand.
AAGGGTCGATCTCACGATAAAGAGGTTCAAAATGGATGGTTATGGATGATGATGCAAATGAGATGTTTTTAAGATGCTTAGAATAACAAATCTATATTATCCAAAACAACTTAAATGATGAGATGATGTGATGATGGATGAGATGGATGATGTGATATGCAATGATTATGCAATGTGATGCCTAGACTAACAGATCTATATCATGATGATGATACGATGTGATTATGCAAATGTATGATTTATGAAACTATGATGATTTAAGAAATTCTTAGACTAACAAATCTATATTAATGATGATGATATGAATGCATGATTGATGCATGATGGATGCATGATGGATGTATTGGTGACAATGATTAACTATTCATGTTGTGATGTTAGTGTGTAAAATGAAGAAATTAGATGATGACAAGAGGATTCAACACCAACATGAGAGATGATGATGAGAAATGAATGATTTGCTTATCAAGGATTGGGATTTAAAAGGGTCACTTACTTTATGTTTGATAACACGCCTAAGCAAGATGCATCAAGGTATAAAGGACTAGGATGTCGTTGTGCTTAGTGTGATGGAATTTGACTCACCAAATAGATAGGAGTATTCTTGTTCACACCTGACATACGGAAACCTTGCTAGGATGCACTTTAGAAGTTTTAAACATCTCAAACCAAAACACGGAAAGGTATAACCAATCAATGCAATAGTCAATGAGGTGTCCAAAGAATCTTCTATACATATCTAACAAAGCAAGTATTCACCAAGTTATTTTACAAGAACATCCAATGAGTATAACAGAAAAAAAGATAATGATCGTTGCCCCATTCCTATCTCTCTAAATCCTTCGTTCGGATATCATCAAGAGGTCCTTGGACTAAGCGCAATGAGATTAGTCAAAAGAAAAAGATAAAGCACACAAACAAGCTGATGTTCTTCAATATCGCTAACCATAAGGAAATGTGTTTTTAAGGATAAGGACTGAAACTATTGCCAACAGGTAATGCCCATTGTAGGAATGATGCATCCTAGGACATGTTAGTGGATGGGGGCACGCCATTTCATTTATCCAAAGTGTTCTTTCTGATAAATAATGCCCCTTGTAGGAAGGATTCATCCTACGACATGATGTTGTCAGATGATTGATATGGGACTAATCAGATGATGGACTATCGACACCAAGAATTGACCAACTTGCTTACATACTAACTTGAGACTTGAGACTTGATGCTTTTGGGTTTTCACTTTTAATCTGCTAGACTTATTTCTAACTGTTTCGCCAAAGGTTGAGGATGACAACCAATTTATTATGGATGGTGTTATTGCGGGTGGAAGCGAGATGAGGCGGATGGATGTTTTCAAATATTTGGATGTTTTTGGAGTTTTGCAATGTTTTGCGGCTATTTTTTGGTATTTTTTTGAGATTTTAAAATATTTTGATTTTCAATTTTTCAAATGTTTTTTTTTTTGGGGGATTTTCTAAGATTTTGACCAAGAGACTAACCTAAAGACCTATCCTAGGGGCCTCGGGGGTTGATCAATAGATTAGCCTTGCCTACATACATAGAGACCACGTAGTTTGGATTGACGACTTAACCGATTTATAGATGATGAGATATACATGATGAAATGCCAGATTAAGATAGACTCCTAAAGGAATAACATGTCAATCAAAGATCAACCTCCTACAAGCTCAAAGATGATGTAGTTTGACTAGACGACTCTGTTTTTGACTTTTTGAATGACTTTTTTGATGTTTTTGGATTTTGACATGTTTTGAATGTTTTTGGATTTTCTGATTTTCTAATGTTTTTGGATTTTTTGATTTTAAGGAATTTAACATCATACACGAATCTGATTCGATGAGAACGTGCCCCCAATGTGATGCAATAGACTACTCCGATAAAGGCAGGACAAATTGACCTTGAGGATGGGCTGAGTAGTAGTAGGAGGGATCATGATACAAATAGGACCAAGCTATGGTGCGGATGCGAGTGGATGAGTAATGGATGGAGATCTGAATGCAATGAATGATGGAAGCAAAATGGATGGATGATGCCAAACAAGCTGCAAAGATCCTAGTGGATGGAAAGTGCCTATTTACACAAGGTGCCTGTTTTCCAGGTTTTGAACACCGAGGTACTTTCCCAAAGTGCCATCAAAGTGGTTTTCACTAGAGGACGATTTTTCTCTTTACTATTTTTGATCATTTTTCTGATTTTTTTTTGGATTTTTTTGCTTTTTATTTTATTTTTTTGTTGTCACCAAGACACCTGTTTGCTAGGTTTTCGTTGAAGTAACCATTTGTTCAGGGATTTTTCTAATTGTTTTTAGATTTTTTGGTTCTATACCTTGAAAATATTTAGGCATAAAACTTTTTGAGATGGGAGCTATTCATGGGTTCCTGCAAAGGTTCCCCTTTGGGTGTGGATAACTGATATGCCCCTGATTTATAACTTGTTGTGATGACGAAAGGTCCTAACCAATTAGGTTCAAACTTTCCTTTGCTGCTTGGGTTTGAGACATTCTTTTGATTTTCTTTTAAGACTAGTTCTCCGACTTGGAAAGTCTTGCTTCTGATTTTCTTGTTGTAGCTCCATTTGAGTCTATTCTGATAGACTTGCAAATGATTTAAAGCATCTATTCATCTCTCATCCAGTAGCTCCAACTCGTTTAGTCTTGATACTATGTATTCTTCATCTGTGATGAGATTTTGCAGTGATATCCTAAGGGATGGGAGCTTGATCTCGATTGGGAGTACCGCTTCTGATCTGTAGACTAGGGAGAATGGGGTGGTGCCAGTGGGTGTGTAGATGCTGGTTTGATAGGCCTAGAGGGTGGGATTAAGTTGTAGATGCCAGTCACGACCTGCATCATTGACTATTTTCTTAAGGATTTTGAGGATAATTTTGTTTGTAGCTTCTGCTTGGCCATTTCCTTGGGGATAGTACGGGGTGGAGAAGCAATGTTGGATTTTGAATTTTTTGCATAATTTGTGGACATCCTAATTCTTGAATGGTGTTACATTATCTAAGATAATGGATTTTGGAACACCATAACGACAAATGAGGTTGTTCAGGATGAACTTTGAGATCTGCTTTCCAGTGATATACGTCATGGGTATGGCTTCCACCCACTTTGTGAAGTACCCAGTTGCAGTTATGATGAACTTATGGCCATTAGATGAGGCAGGTGTGATTTTCCCAATGAGATTGAGTCCCCACTACAAAAAGGGAAATGGTGTGACAATAGGATGAAACTCTTGAGCTGGACCATGGATGAAGTCCCCATGCTGCTGACATTGTAAACACCTTTTAGCATGATCATGTGCTTCTCTCTCCATTTTGGGCCAATAATACCCCATCCTCAGTAGTTTCTTGGCGATGGTCATTCCACTTGAGTGTGAACCACAAATACCATTATGAACTTTGGTTAGAGTGGTTAATGCCTTCTCAACATTTAAACAACGTAGCAAGGTACCTTTTATGCTTCTACGATACAAGGTATCTTCTAGGATGACAAATTTGGATGCCTTTTTAACAAAGGTTCATTTTAGGTTTGAAGGTAGGCCAACGGGTATGACTCCTATATGAAGATATGTGTAAATGTCATGGTACCAAGGATCATTATGACCAATGATTTCGCACATGAATTCTGATTATGGTACCTCGAATGTGGGCACGAGAAGTTGCTCTATCAGGAATTCATATTTTGGAACGTTGTTAGGGATGTCCAGTAGGGACCCAATTGTTGCCATGGTGTATGTTGCTCTGTTGTTGGCTCTAGGAATTTTCTCAAATGTTATTTCTATAAAGGATTCCTTGAGAGTCTCCACCAATTTCTTGTATGGAGTGAGCTTGTCGTCCTTGGTTTGATATTCATCATTGACTTGATTTATGATTAATTGGGAGTCTCCGTACACTTTTAGAGCCCTGATCTTCCATTGCACTGCTATTCTGAGACCTATAGTTAGAGCCTCATATTTCGCGATGTTATTGGTGCAAGGAAATGCCAGTTTATATGACCTCGGTATGCAATCTCCTTGTGGGGTGATGAAGAAGACACCAACTCCTGATCCATGTTGTGTATATGAACCATCAAAGTATAGTTTCCAATGATTAGGTACGTTGAGATTAAAGATGGATTCATCTGGAAACTCTGAGACAAGAGGATTCTCAGCATAAATAGGTGCTTCTGCTAGTTGATTTGCGATGACTTGTCCTTTGATTCCTTTTCTTTCCACATACTCAATGTCATATTCTGATAATATCATTACCCATTTTTCCATTCTTCCTGTGAGCATTGCCTTTGATAAGAGATACTTGAGGGGATCAATTTTGGTGATGAGCTTTATCTTGTGTGCCAACTTGTAATGTCTAAATTTTTGGGATGCAAACACTACTGCGAGGCAAGCTTTCTCGATGAATGAGTAATTTAGCTCATGACTGACCATTGTTCTATTGATATAGTAGATAGCCCTCTCAGTTCCATTTTCATCATACTGAGCCAAGAGAGCTCCAAGAGCTACTGCTGTTGCTGACACATATACGATCAATGGCTTTCTCAAGATAGGTGGCATTAAAACTGGTGGTGTCATAGATATTCCTTTATTTTGTTGAATGCCTCTTTGCATTTTGTATCCCATTTGTATGCTACCCCCTTGTGGAGTAGGTGAGAATATGGGTTCTGCTTATCCGCCAGTTGTGCTATGAACCGTCTAATGGATTGGAGCCTTCCTTGGAGACCTCTCAATTGTTTTAAATTCCTTGGTGTTTCCATCTTGAGGATTGCTTTGAATTTTGTAGGATCCACCTCGATACCCCTCATGGAGACTATGTATCCAAGTAATTTTCCTGATTGTATGCCGAAGATGCACTTCTTTGGATTTAGTCTGACCTTGTATTCCTCTAATCTATCAAAGATAGCACTTAGGGTTGCTATATGATCTTTTCTCTTTCTTGAATTAGCTAGGATGTCGTCAACATAGTCTTCAACTATTTTGTGAATCATGTCATGGAAGATTAATGTCATGGCCCTTTGATATGTCACTCCTGCAATCTTTGAGCCAAATGGCATCATGTTCCAGTAGTAGGTCCCCCACAGACAAGTAAAAGTTGTCTTATGTTGGTCTTCTTTTGCTATCATAATTTGGTTGTATCCTGAAAATCTATCCATTAATGATAACATCTCACGCACTGCTATCATGTCCACTATCATATCGATATTGGGAAGTGGAAAGTCATGCTTGGGACGTGCTTTGTTCAAATCTCTAAAATTCGTAAAGATTCAGATGGCTCTGTCAGGTTTTGAAACAGGTACCAAATTGGACACCCATTCTAGGTAATCAATTGGTCAGATAAATCCTACATCTAGCAACTTTTTGAGCTCCATTTTGACCAACAAGGAAATTTGAGGATGCATTTTTTAGAGTTTTTGTCTGATAGGTTTTGCATCTAGATACACCGCTAAGTGGTGGACCACAGTCTCTGGGTCAAGCCCTGGCATGTCAACATAACTCCATGCAAAGTTTATTTTCCTCTCCCTTAGGAATGCTGCTAGGAGTTCTTGCTCTTTTGGCAATAGTGATTCTGCGTAAAATGTGATATGCGGAGTCTCTTCTGTTCCTAGGTTGACAGGATTGTACTTTTCAGCCAAAACTGTAGATTTCTCCTGATGAATAACCCTTAAAGGAAGATTGAATCCTTCATCCTCAAGTGCCTCAAATAGGTTTTCACTATTAGATGCATCCTTTCTTTTTACTATTTTCTTATCAGAGAGTACCACAATGTGGTTTTCACTCAAGGACTTGGATATGATTCTTAGTTTCTCACTTTTGTGACTAAAGGATTCAATCATTTCCCCATAATAAGCCTTTGTGTCTAATTCCATTATAAACCCTACCTTATGATCCCCATCCAAAATGTTATCCCTCAATCCCATGAATTCTAAGAGGGCCTCATCATTTTTGAATGTATCAAGAATTGGTGGTCCTCGTTGGTCATAGTTGATCAGTTGAGGGTACAATAAACGGATCTCATGGTTTTGATGATTGGATTTGAAGGAGAGGGTACTAATCATACATAGAGTGGTATCTTCAAATAACCTAGGGAGAGTGGATATTATATCTTCGTCATCGCTACTAATGTAGGGCTCAGTTATGAAGTTATGTGTGTTGCTACCCGTGCCTATTGGTGAGTGTACTTGTACTAGCACTGGTTGAGGAGAGGCATTAGCAGCTCTAATAAGAGGACTTCGGCCATGTATGGTTATTCTCAGAGGAGTACATCCAAGACCAAGATTTGTTATGGGTTGTGTCTCTGGTATGATAGGTATCATAAGCCCATTGTCATTTTGTCCCAGTCGTTGGTTTCTGTCATAACCCATTGCAAGCATCATTTGGAAACCTTTGCTTCTTTCATCCACTGGTAAATTAGTTGTTGGTCTTTCATCTTGGTATAGCATGTGAGATGGGTCTGCCTCAATGTCCTCTTGGCCAAGATCTCCCCATCTTGTGAATTTGGGATAGTTTTCAAGATAGGTTTGAGATGTTGAAGCTTTATTTTGTTGTGGGTGTCCTCGTGATCTAGGAGATTGTGGTAACTCTCCTACCATAAAAGCATTTCTAGGAAGCTTGTAGCTTCCACAACCATCCTCCTGGATAAGGAGCTTGATGTCAGAGTTGGTGGGAATTGCGAGGATGGCGGGTGTCTCTATCGCAAAAGTGGATGCGAGAGTGGCGGGGTTGATGAATGATGTGGGTGGGACCTCATCATTCTTTGGCACTTGGGGGATTTTGTAGTACTTGGCCTCAATATTTTTGCAATATGAAAATGGTTCGGGATCCCCATGAATGGTAACCTCTTGTCCATTATGTGTAAATTTCACACATTGGTGGAAGGTTGATGCTACGACTTTCATTGCATGGATCCATGGGCATCCAAGGAGGATATTATATGGCAAGTCAAGGTCCAAGACCTGACATGTGGTTTCCATGATGTTAGGCCCTACTTGAATAGGGATTTTAATTGTGCCCTGATACACTCTTTCTTGGTCATCATATGCTCTTATAGTGATACTTTTACCTTTGTCAATGGACTCCTCTGCTATCTTCAACTACTTGATGAGGCTGAGAGAATAGATGTTCAAACCTGCACCTCCATCCACCAAGACTCTTTTGATTTTGCTCTTGTTCACAATGGCTTCCAGGTGAAGTGCATGGTTATGAGATGGCTGGGCGGGGAAATATTGGTTGGAGAACATAAGAAGATGGGGTGTAATGATATTTCTGACCATAGCTTGGAATTGTTCTGCATCAAGATCTGTAGTGACAATGGATGAGGCTAATGCTTGCTCAAGGATCTTCTTATGTGCTGATGAGATTTTTAACAACTCCATAATGGAGATGTGTGTTGGTGTTCTCTTGAGCTGATCTACTACACTGTAACCATTAGGAGCAGATCTAGATGAAAGAGCTTTGGTTGGTTGGGATGAGCTTGCAATGGTGACTTTTCTGCCTCTTGTGGTGACTCCACAATCTTCGACATGGGAACCCTTGATGGTAATGACCGTGCATTCTTCATTTAGGGAGGCAACAACTGTTTCGTATACATGATTTCCACTGCCTTTTCCTTTATCTTTGTTGTTGCTATTCCCCTTGTTGCCATGATTTGGCATCAGATTTGTGTAGATTTTAAGGTCCTGATTTCCTGTAGGTGTTTCCACATTGATGATCCTTTTGTCAATGAGATCTTGAATGATATTTTTAAGTCTCATACAATTGTTTGTAGTGTGACCTTTGATCTTATAAAATTCGCAGATTTGATTTTCATTGTACCAAGGGGGTTTGACGTCAGGTTCTTGGTAATTTTCAAATGTAGGTGCTTGGATGAGTTTTTATCGATGAGCTTTTTCATGATGTCTTCAAGTGGTTCCCCCAAGGTAGTGTATTTTCATTTTGGATAACTCTTGCATTGGGGTGGTCCTCTTTGATCATTGATGTTATTGATAGTAGGATTGTTATTGGGTTGATATGTTGTGTGATGGGTGTTTTGGCATTGATTTTGGATTTGTGGTGTGGGTGTGTTTTGGCGTGGACCACTAATAACCACCTTGGCATCTACGACACCATCATTAGTAACATTCTTGTTCCTTGCCCATATGAAAGGTTTATCATCATAATTGGATGATGGGTGGTTGTTTTGTTGTTCATGATATGATGTTGATTCTGCAGGTTGAGTCACAAGGGCTCTTTTGATGCTAAGCGCTTTGGGGATCAATTGATCATATGTGGTGATTCCTTGAACCTTGAGATGAAATGACAAGCAGTTTTCAAGGTTGGCTATGATCGTGCAGACTTGTTGTTCTTCTGGCATGGTCCACTTGCTCTGATTGGCCTTGGATCACCATTGTTGAAGGAATGAAGCAAAAGATTCATTCTTTCCTTGTTTTAGAGTGTATAGTTCTTCAAGACTAACATCCATTATGATGTTACATGCATAGTTTTTAATGAATGCATCCCTGATTTCTTGGAATGTTCTAATGCCTGAAGGTAAGCGAGAGAACCATTCTATAGCGGTACCTGCCAAGCTCCTAGGGAATAGCCACATCAGATACGTGTCGTCATATGCGACCTCCATACAATGAACCTAGAATTCCTTGATGTGATCTTCAGGGTTTCCCATCCCTCGATATTTGTCAAATTTGGGGATTTCAAATCCCTTAGGGAATGGTTTCATTTCTAAGCTCCTATCGAATGGATAGGGACACAAGTTGCTTGGTGTTTTGGTCATTCTCCCTGATTGAAGGTCAAGCGCTTGTTGCGAGAGCAACCTAAGTTGTGTTGTCACATCATCTTATGGATTAGGGGGTAGGATAAAAGTGTTTTGGGGTGTTTGAGTCATCGGTTGGTGCATTGTTTGATGGTATCGATATGTTCTGGTGGGTGAAGTAGGCTTCTACTTGCTTTTGTATGAATAATGCTTGCTGTTCATCTTGTTGTTGTTGTGCTAGGATTTGTGCTTGTTTTTGCGCTTGCTGATGTTCCAACAATGCTTGTTATTGTGCTTGTTGTTGTTCCCACAATACTTGTTGTTGGGCTGCTAGTTCTATTGCTTCTTTCTATTCTTGATATTGCTTTAGTGCTTGTTGATATGCTTGCATTTGTGCTACTTGTTCAAGAATTTGTGCTTGTGCTTGTGCTACTTGCACTTGTGTGGCTTGTTGCTGCAATAATAGTTGTGCTTGAGTGACACTTTTTTCTTGCACTGCTTGTGCTGCTTGGGCACCTTGAGTGACTTGTTGTTGTTTTTGTTTTTGTCTTTGTAAATCTTGAGCGTGTTGAGCTTGTAAGGTGGTTTGGTTTGCCTAGGTGGCTTGCGTAGCTTGAGTGGCTTGTTGAGCAGCTAGGTATACAACTTTTTGTTTCTACACTTGTTGGTGTCCTCTTTGAAAAGTGGCTTGCAATGCTGCATTATATTGACTTGATGTGGTGGAAGTTTGTGGTGGTGGGGGTGGTGGTGGATTTGGAATGGCGTTTGTGGTAGTGGTGAATGGTGATGTCGTGTTCATTATCTGATTGGTGGATGGTGTTGTTGATGTAGTCGTTTGAGTGATGAGTGGCATTGTTGATGTGATTGGCCCTTGAGAGACCATGTTTTGCGATGTTATGGGGGTGTTTGATGTTGTTGCCATTGCTTGTGTGTTTGTCGTTTGTTGTTACGATGTCAACAATAAGTTTTGAGCATTTGGCACAATGTTTTGATTCATGTTTGGGATGTTGTTTTGATTGATACTTGGTAAAGGGGGAAGCCCTAAGCCAAGGAGTGGTGCAAATGATAATGGCAATGGTGGAAGTGGTGGAAATGTAAAGGGGTTGAATCCTTGTGAGAATTTTGTAGTGTCAAAAATGCCCCCTGATCCGAACATGTCTCCCTCTTCTTGTCAGTTTGTGAGGAGAGAAGTTTGAGGTGTTGCGAGAAAAAAGGATGATATGAATCATGATGGAAGGTGACAGGAATGTTCTTTTGTAGTGGGTTTTTAAGTACGTTTTGTTCCAAGGTGGTGTTTGCATCCAAGTTTTGGTTACTAACAAGGGGATGTGATTGGAGAGCATTGAGAAATGTGTTTCCCTTGTTAACGTTGGGTTGAGTTGGAGCAAATGATGTTGTGACTTGCAGGATATTCTGCGTGATGTTTTAAGATGGGGGTGTAGATGAAATGGGGATGGTGCATGAGATTGGTGGAAAAAATGTCTCTACTATAGTGCTCATGTCAAAATCAGAAGGCAACTTGGCCCCTTGTTTTGCTAGTTCAAGCAAGTACAATGAAGGGTTAAGTCTCATCATGATGTTGATAATTCTATGGTTGTCTGGATTTTGGAGCATTTCCATCATTTCTTCACGAGACATTCCAAAAGTGAGGTTCTCTCCTTCGTCTTCCTCTTGCGAATTTTGTGATGATGTGGGAAGGTTAACCGTGAGTATTCCAGACCCAATAAGATTCATTTTTGGAGTAGTTTGACTTAAATCACTTGAAGTGGGTGTTTCTTTGTTAGTTTCCATGCTCTTCTTGTATTGAGATCTAGTTTGAACCATAAAACAAGGATCAATTTTCAAGAATGGGAGATAAATCTCTTGACTCCTTTGGATTGATCTTTGTTTTATGCACCAAAATAGAAAGTTTTTTAGGATGCTTTGAGGATCAAAGGTGATGTTGAAATAGAAAGTTTTTTAGGATGCTTTGAGGATCAAAGGTGATGTTGATGTTATGATCTTTTCGTAAGTATTGAAGGAGATACTAGGCTTTTGGGACTTTTGGATATGTTGTAGATTCTGATTTTGGGATTTTATCCTTGATTGAATTTGATTTTGATTTTGGATTTTTTGAACAAATAAACCCTAAGATGTTGGATGATTATCTAAGGGATAGACTTGATAAAAAGATGATAATTTGAATGTTTGTGGGAAGAAGGATGCATCTACCCACACCTATCCAAATAAGATGATAGTTTCACTAAGCATATGATGAAGGATTCATCTCCATATACTAAGCTAAACAAGATGACTTTGACTAAGCATATGCAAAAGGATGCATCTACACGTACTTCTAGCCAAAGTTGATGTTTTCAAGGATTTAGTCTCAATGATTTTGATGGTTTTGATTTTTCCAAAAATCCTAGTAGTAAAGATGATTTCAAGATTTTCTGAAAGGTGATTGTGAGATGATGTTTTTTTTTACGTTTTGAAGGATGGATGAAAAGATTTTGATTTGATTTGATCCTAAGATGAACCTAAAATAGACACTTAGTTTTCCTAGACCTAGGTATTGAAGAACAAGCTTTTCTCTAAATAAGATGTTCAAACTCTCTGAAAAGATTTGGGTTTTGACAATAATAGAATGAGTACAAACCTAGATTGTTCTTTGAAGCTTTCTTGTAAAAGTTGAAAAGAAGTCTTTGTCTAACTTTGTATAACATGGAAAGACATTCTTGACAGGCTATCAAACTAAGGGTTTTCACCTTCGGTTTCTTGATCTTGATTTTGCGTGAAATCATTGGAGACAAATGTGTGGGCTCCAATTGTCTTTAACCTTTGCTTAATGGATTATTTTTACCACAAACACACTCTTGGTTAGTTTTCAAACTGAATGTTCAATGTCTCAACTTCGTCTCATTTCACATGGTATATTATACGAAACTTTGATGAATTTAAGGCAAAGATTACCTATTGTTTAACTTTAGGGGGAAAATTGAGATGTAAACTCAAGTGTTTAGAAACCTCTAAGAATGTAATCCCAAGGGCAAGTAATAACACGAGAATTTGGTCAATGATATTTGCCTCCTAAAGGGTTTGAAATTTTGAAAATCATGTTGAATGTTTATTTTGCAAATGTTTTTGAATAACGCACTGTGTTTTCAAACCAAGACAAGTACAAGCCCTATGGATGTGTAGGACAATATTTGTTGAATCCCCACTTGGACAAGTCCAGCTACACTTATCTTTAGCGAATGGTTAGATGCTTGACCCCACTGGCTCCCCTCCACATCACTCACTTATACGGGGCAGCCAAGCATCAACATGCATAAATTCCATGCCATGTTTTCCATTTCTACTAAAGACCGTAAAAGTGTGGGGCGGCTTCAGAACGACCGTTCATTCACCAACAAATAGATCAAGGATTTTGGAAAATTCTAGTACATGGGTTATAGTAAGGACTTTCCGTTCGTGGAGATTGACCCATACGGCAAGAGTCTCCTTTCAAATCCATCTTGTTGGAATAAACCGCATGATACTGGCATTTCTTCCAATACCCACATTTATATCTCGGCTGGAAATACTCTTGGCTTTAGAGTGTTACCGGTTGAGTCATTCCCTTGGGTGAGTACTTTTTCCCCAAAGCAGGCTCTCTAAGATAGACAAAAGTGAGAAAATTTATTCATAGTTCGATCAACCTTCGTTTAGAAACAAAGGGAGAACACACGCAATAAGTTTACTCACACTCGCACAAGATGTTCAATTTTAAACCCAAATCGAAGTGTGTATGGGAAATTATTTACGCAACTTAATGTCACCAAAAGTCTTTTGATTCTCAAGATCACCGTGAGGCGCGAGAGAAGCGCATATGTCTTTTGATGATATTAATTTGTGTAAATAATTACAAAACAATAAAAGCACACATTCATTTTATCCTCCAAACGATGGTTTGATTCGTTTTAAAACACCAAAGGAAAAATGAAGATTGTTTGTCCAATTTTAGCCCAAATTGAAATCTAGTAGGTGTCTAAGTTTGAATTTTAACCCTTTGCGAAAAAAAATCAAAGTGTTCTTTTTAAACCCAAACGAAAATTAGTGTCCTAAGAGTGAAGAGGTAACAATTTCATAAAAGGCATTTTAAATAAACACTAAAGTGTTAAAGAACACTTTTAATCTTCTCAAACCATCATCTTCATTCCTCCTCTCGTTTTTCTCTCTTTGCTTCACCTTCGCTTTTCTTGTTTGTACCTTCATTATTCGTTGTACCTATTAAACAAAAAAGCAAGCATGTAAGGATCCAAATATTAAGTTCATTTTAATCCTTGATAGTGAAATAAAAGAAAAAACATTTTTTATTTATTTTTAACAAGAGTCTTATGTTTTAAAGAAGACATTAGTCATAACAAAATATTCTTTAAAGATTAAATAAATGGAACACCCTCCATATATCATTATCTTCATTTGATAAAACTAGATGTCAAGTTTAATAATCAAGGTTGCTAACATTAATGGTGGTAAAGCAATTTGGGGCAGCCTATAAAAAATAAAAAAATTCTTAAATTCAAACAAATCAGCCCAAGGACTTTGAGCTCACCAACCATATTGTATTCCCTGTTTTAATTTTCCTCAAAAGAAAATTTCACATCATTAAAGCACTAGCAACATTCACATTTTAACTCCAAATCAAACTTTAACTCCACCAATGCCTCATTATCAATTTTTAGACTAACACGTTTCTAGGTAGGTTAGCTTTTATATTTTGCAGACTAAACAAGAATGGGTGACTCATTTGAATTTTAATTTAGGCCTACAATCAAAAGAGTAAAGAGGCCCACATCTAGCTTGAATATTATGGCACAATGACGATGAGAAGTAGGAGAATAATCTGCCATCGCTTTAATGGCAATATGCTAACTTTCACTTATTTATTTCCTTGGATCGCTCATAATTGATGATCTGACTCAGTGTCTTTCTGTTTCATGCAGCAGAACCATAACTCAAAGTGGTAATATCAATTGATAACGACATATCTACACATGGGCTTCTAACAAACATAATTAAATCGATGAAAGTCATCAGCTTGGTGATAGGTCTTAAATGCATATGATAAATGAGGTTGGTCCCTTAAAAAGTAGTGTTGGAACAAGCTGAGACAAAGTCTTTTTTCTCTTCAAACCAGCAGATATGGCGCAACTTAGTACTAGTCAGTAGGTGAGAGCAAGGTGTACTGGTGCCAGATTTTATTTTTGCATGCATTAAATAAAGATGTTGCTATGTAGATGAAGAATTACAGGGATTCGCATATATAACATAAAACTGACAACTATTTATCAATGAAGCAGCTGATGAAAATTCGGTTTTCCTCTGGATTGCACCTAGCCTTGCCACAAGTTGTCACTGTCTCTTTTTTGTTTTTGTTTGGAAGCTAGTGCAAACACTTAAGGCAACGTATTTAGCATAATACATTGGGCGGTGCTTTTAGTGGAATACTTCCAATTCAAAGTACACTTGTTCAGCGTGACGTTGAAGACAAACAAAAGCTAGGCTGTAGAGCTAATGAACAGTGCATCATTTGTATTGTATTTAAACACAACATTCACGTATTTGAAGATAAAGAAGCGTTGAATGTCAACAGGTTGAAAGGAGGCTCGGTTTTGACACAAGGAAAACTCTAAGCATGGGCACGTACGATTTATGTCTAACACTTTGTGGAAGCGACATGGAATCCTGCGAATCAAGACAACCAAAGGGATCACGTGGAATAAAGAATTCAGAATGGCGAAGGAAAGAGTGCCGAAGAGAGCGAGATGATGCCGATAGAAAAAAAACTTCACCTATTAGACCAGGACCAAATGTGATTCATATCACCTATAAGAGTGATACTTATAGAATAAAGGTAGAGTGAGGTGATAAGTGTCCATTCGGTACTTAAAGGATGTAAAATGAATTTAATAGCTAAATACAAGAAGGGACAGCGTGACCCAACTATAGTAAATGCAAGAATTTCGTTAATTAAGCAAAGCAGCCACTCATAGTCTATATTTTTTATCACTATTTTCATTAAAGAAGTTCAAAATCACTACATAGTGTGGAATATAAACAAAAGACTAGTAGTGAGGGTATTCTGATTGCCTTTCCGTGTAGATTAAAGACTCTACCATTGTTCTTACTGTCTAAAATAACAGGATTTGAGCATGCAGAAGCGTTAGATGAGGAAAGAAAATACTCCAATCATCATATTAAATCTGCAACAATAACATTATACATACAACATAATGTAATAATGTTGTAAAATTTCAATTAGGTGAAATCAAGACACACTATATCAGCCCTCCTTCTAGCGCCATATGTGAGTGGTGCTTTTAAAATCTGCAAAACACTAACTTAGAACACGGGGTTACCACATACAAATCTCTCAAGAACACTCCTATGGAATACCTTGCAAATGTTCCAAAATCCAACAAAGGATGAAAGAAAACTAAAAGCATCATAAAAACACTCAACAAATTACCTATTCCATAGTGGATTGGTGTCACATGTGCTAATGACCCTTTCCCAATCCTTGCTAAGAAGCCAAGATGATGCAAATGCAAATAGGATGAAGAGGTGCAAGATTATTTTTCAAATGAAGAGAGTAACCTTGCATTAAAGTTGTAGTTGAAATTATGGAGGATTATGCTTCAATTTATAGATTTTCTTGATGAGAGATTGGCCAATGAAATGAGGCCACTTGTCAACCTCTGATTGGTTGAGGAGTGAGCACATTTTGGTCAATGTGTCAAAAATTTAAAATTATTTGAGTGGGGGGACATGTAAGACTTTCAGAATTTTAAATTCTGAGTGGAGAACATGTCAGAATTTAATATTCTAAAAATGCATGGGTGGAGGATAAGTCAGAATTTTAAATTCTGAGTGGGGAACATGTCAAAATTTAATATTCTGAAAATGCTTGGGTGGAGGATAAGTCAGAATTTTTAATTCTGAGTGGGGAACATGTCAGAATTTAATATTCTGAAAATGCATGGGTGGAGGATAAGTCGGAATTTTAAATTCTGAGTGGGGAACATGTCAGAATTTAATATTCTGAAAATGTTTGGGTGGAGGATAAGTCGGAATTTTTAATTCTGAGTGGGGAACATGTCAAAATTTAATATTCTGAAAATGCATGGGTGGAGGATAAGTCAGAATTTTAAATTCTGAGTGGGGAACATGTCAGAATTTAATATTTTGAAAATGCATGAGTGGGGAATATTCTTCCAAGATGCCATGTTGAAAGAAAATAGGGATTTTAATAAATCAATAAATTGATTTATTTGTGCAAGTGGATGATTAGGTTAATTTAATCAAGATTAGATTAGCCTAATGATGATTTGACTTATTTGATTAAATACTTGATTTATTTAAATCAGAAAAAGATGAAAAATGCATTTGGATTTAATTAAATAAATGTTTGATTTATTTGACTAAAAGGTTGAAGAAAATGTTTATTTAATTTTGAATGAATGACCTGAGGAGATGATATTACCTAATGAATGGATGAAGGCAAACCTGATTAATTGGTGAATGGACCTAATGTGAAACCTAGTTTAGTTGATGAATTGACCTGATTGAATGCAAAATGTTAATTTTGCATGTCTACACTAACAAAGCAAGTATTCATCAAGTTATTTTACAAGAATGTCCAACGAGCACAACAAATAAAAGATAATGATCATTTGCCCCATTCCTATCTCTTTAAATCCTTCATTCAAATATCATCGAGAGGTCCTTGGAATGAGTGCAATAAGAAAAATCAAAAGAAAAGATCAAGTACGCAAACAAGCCAATGTTCTTCATATCGCTAGCCAAAAGGATTTGTTTTGATAGGATAAGAATCCAAAGTGATATCCAAAATGATGCCCATTGTCAGAACGATATATCCTAAGACATGCATTGTATAGGATGATGATGGTTTGATAAGTTGATTGGTAGGCTATTGATATAAGGTTGACTGACATGTTTGAAAAATGATCAAAAGTTTGATTTTGTTTTAAAGGTCTATTCTTTCAATTTTGATTTTGCAATTGAAACTTTCTTTTTCTGATTGTTGTGGTTGTTTCTATTTGTTTTGGGATGAAGGTGACACTTAGTTTATTATGGATAATTGATTATTGTGGGTGAAAGTGAGACAAGACAGATGGATTTTTTTTTTCAAATATTTGGATGTTTTTGACAATTTTTTGAAATGTTTTGAGGTTGTTTTTGGTATTTTTCAAGATTTTCAAATGTTTTGATTTTTTGATTTTTTGAATATTTTTTGGGGTTTTTTGAGATTTTATGAATGTTTTTAGATTTTAACATGTCTTTTTTGAATGTTTTTGAATTTTGATGTGATTTTGGATGTTTTTGGATTTTGATGTTTTGATGTTTCTCAATTTTGATGTGTCTCAAATGTTTTTGGATTTTGATGTGTTTCAAATGTTTTTGGATTTTGATGTGTTTTGAATGTTTTTGGATTTTGATGTGTTTCAAATATTTTTGGATTTTGATGTGTTTTGAATTTTTTATTTTCTAATATTTTTTGAATTTTCGCATGATTTTGACGATTTGGATATGGATGTGTGATGATATCAGTTCTCTATTTAGGATTTTTGTTGAAGACCAAGCTACGGTTAACTGATTGAATCGATGGATTGATGATCATGATAACATTGTTGAGGATGCACAACAATGCAAGGATAGTGTTAAACAACACAAGGATATCCTGAGATGATAATTTTTTGATTGGATTTGATTGATCATGATTGATGAAGCTTGATTTGGAACAAAAGTTGTTCGAATGATTTGATGTGACGTTTGAAGGGTGTGTTAGATGTGACTGATATTGATTGTTTGGATCGATGTTTGATGAAAGATGAAGCGCGATAAGGAATGTTTGTTCATCAAAATATGCCATGGGCTAGTGATTTGGACTCTGGATCACAAATGCTTTGACCAATTTGATTTTACATTTTTGAATGTTTGGATCACTACGTAAGTTGGAGGATATAGATCAAGATTTCTTCCTGAAGCAAGATGTAGATATCTGCCCCTAGTGTCTAGCAATGTATGTAATGCCATGGGTGGATGCTCATATAAGTGTATGGATGGATGGATATGGAAAGCATGTAAAGGATGCCAAGGATTATCTTGTGATAGGATAAGGTGTTTAGATAAAGAATGCTCATTTGGATAATCTTCATGGCTCAGATACTTCTACATAAGAGAAGATCAAATGAAAACAACCCATGTCAAGATGTTTACCCTAAGCAAGCATAAAGTCTGCCCCAAAATTTCATCAAGATCAAGATAACTTGGATGCTAGATGCAGACGGATAAAGATGGATTGGATAAATGGCTCATGGATGAAATGGATTTATTATGGTTGAGACGGATGGAATGTTAGCTTTATTATGGATGGGATAAGATGCTTTCACCTAAAGTGGCACATGTAGATGCTCGATTCTCCTCATGATGCCTATTTTCCAGGTTTTTGTCATGGTCTTGCCCAAAGTGCTGCCCATGTGATTTTCACTAGAGGATGATTTTTTATCTTTAATGTTTTCGATCTTTTTTTATTTTTTTGGATTTTCATATTTTTCTATTTTTTGTATTTTTCTGAAAGATTCATGCTGACCCACCTAGTGGTGTCGATGTAGATGCTTTTGTCATAATGTTCCATCGATATCCTGCTTGAAGAAGTTGCTTTGCTAAGATACATGCACTTGAATACAACTTTTGTGATTTCTGATTTGCTTCGTTGATACCGAAGTTAACTTTGTCTTTGTGTGCACATCATGATAGAGTGATGAAGGGGTTTTTCCAATACATGGTCAATTTGAGAATTGGATATCATGCATGGAGGTGTTTTAGGGATAAGAGATGGATTGGTTGATAGTTTGGAACCTTCGACTCTCCAAACTTTGGAAGATAAGCAATGATGGGTGGATACAGAAGTGTACATGGAATTAGGACCAACTGCTTGATACACTTTGTACATCACTTGAAAATATTGCTTTTGCTTTTGTGAACATCTTTGATGGATACTTCTCTCTATTTTATTTTTCCCCATAGTTTCTTTGACTGATGGAGTTTGATAGGGATGATCTTTCTTTATTTTCTTTGGTATCCATTTGTATTTGATTTGTCCATTATGCTTTCCAGCTTCTTTTTCCTTGATAATATTCTTTGTACTTTGATTCAATTCTTTCTTTTGACGTTGGTCACAATTCGTGGATGGGGTGATGGGTGGATGAAGATTCATGATGTGACTGGTTTTAATATTGGCATTAGTTTGATCATAAGGATTCTTTGTGCTCCCTATGTTGATGTTTTCTTGAGACAAAGTTGCCCCCAGTATGGAAATAATCACACCTTCAATCTTTGATTCTGCTTGTTTTGAGAAGTCTTCTTCAGTAAACATGCTCTGACAAATGACCACTGTAGATGATATTATTTCACTTGGATGCTTTGCTAACTCTAAAATATCTTGTTCTGTCTGATCTGTTTCATTGATTCGATACTTCTGGATATCTTTATTCATGATGTCCTCAGTCTAGATTTTGGATATATCTGATCGTACTATTGACAACTTTGTTTGACCATATGAATCAATAAGCTACTCTTTTTTTGTAACAATGTAAGGAATAAAGGGATCCTATTTTGAATGAAGATCATCTACGTGTCCATCCATAGAAAGCATCACATGGGTGGATGGAGGAGTATGTGCTATGTGGATGTGATCAATTTTGACATCTTGCATAGATAGGAGAGTGTTCATTACATCATTGTAGTATCCTGAAGATATGAATTCTTGATCTTGATTAATTTTGGAGTTGCTTTCGACATGCTTTGGATACATTTCTTGACATGTGTCAACTTCAAAGGATGGATTGCTTATAAAGGGTTCTTGGATTTCATCCTTAGACATAGGAAGTGGCTCAATATCTTCTTGATCTTTGAGTGGACTCAGATCAAGTGTCAAGTTGAGGATTCTTTTGAGATCTGTAACCAAGAGGTCAAAGGGTGTCAACATGTTTTGGAAAGGACCATTGCTAGACCTTGGTGAAATATTTTGATCATGCTTTGGAATAAAGTCTTGATATATGTCCTCTAACTCATAAGGCAATGTAGAGACATTTTCAACATGATCATATGTCAATAGGATCAAATAATCTTAACACTCCATGAAATACATTACTAAAAAGTGGCTCTTGATGTATGGTGAGTTGATCATCAGATGGGGTGGAAACATCTTCAAGGTGCTCATCGATGGAGAGATCTTGATAATTGTTTTCAATAATTTCAATGTTTTTAATCATAGGGTCAAATGATGTTGACATTTCTTGAACTGGATCATTGGTGTTCGGTGGATTTTGATCATGATTGAAAAGTGACTCTTGACATATGTTGATTTGATCTTCAGACGAGATAGAAACACCTTCAATGTGCTCTTTGATGGATAGATCTTGATCATTTCTCTCAACAGTTATCATTTTTTTTGTGTGTGTGTGTGTGTTTGTTGGGCAGCTTGAGAGCTTGTTGCACTTGCTGAGCTTGTCTTTCTTTTTGTGTGGATATGTATTGTTGGATGGCCTTTTGGTAGGCCTGGTGAGCTTTTAGTGCAATGTTATATTATGTTGCTGTGTTTGGTTTTGGTGCTAGTGGTGGCAGATTTAGAATTGTGTTGGATGTAGTGACAAGTCGTTGAGATATGTTTGGAGTGATCATGGTAGTTTGAGATATGATGGGTGTGATAGGGGTGGTTGGAGTGATCAGAATGGTTAGAATGACCAAGGTGATAGGTCCTTGGGAGTCCATGTTTTGATTTTTTAGGATTGATGTTGTCATTTGATTAGATATCATTTGTTGGTGTGATGTCGATGGTATATTCAAAGGATTTGATGTGATGACTTGATTGGTGTTAGGTGGCTTTATTTGGATGGAGTGATTGGTGCTAGGTAAAGGAGGAATCCCTAAACCAAGGAATGATGTTGATATGGGTAATGGTGATGGAGATGTCCCTTAGCACAATGACTCAACTATTTTGGTAAGTGTAGCAATTTGATCTCACCAAATTTGATCTTGATTTCAATCTTTACTCCCTTGATATAGTTGATTTTTTTTTTTGTTCAAGCAAATTTGGGATGCATACTTGTGATTCTTGAATGGGATCATGGACAAATTGATTTTGGACATTGTTATGATTTGGGATGATGTTCAGATTTGGAATTATAGGTTGAAATCAAACATTGTTGATGTTGGGAATATTCATATGATTTGCAAATGTATCCATCCCAAAATTTTCTGGATTCATGTTTCGAAAACTTGTACTTGGTATATTCTCATTTGGCATGTAGGGATTTGGTGGGATGGCATTGTTCATTTGAAGGCTCATGCATTGATTGTTCGGTTGATGAATTTGTAGGTTTGGATTTAGATCTACCATCGAGAAAGGTGTTCCAATCTTTGATTTGGGCATACTCACACTTGTTGTGCCATTGATATTTGTAGAAGGTAATGATCCCATGTATGGATTGTATAAGTGTGAGTTTTAATAATCAATCGGCATTGTAAGGCTTTGAAAGTTCAATTGATTTAGATTACTCATGATGTATGGATCATGTTTGAATTCCATGTTCTCCTTGTGTTTTGACCTTGTTTCAAAAGTGACCTCTAAGGTTCTTAGGATCAATGACAAGATGAAGGATAAAAGGGGTGAATTATATCAGTGTTGAACATTTAGGGACTTTGGATCAATGCTAGACTTAGGGTTTTTATTTTGGTTGGTTTGATTTGGATAATGAACTTGTAAACCCTAAGATGTTAGATGTGATCTTATGATAAATTTTTCAAAGGATTGCTGATTTAATTAAATGTATGAGAAAGGATGCATTCCCATACACCTAACTAAACAAGGTGGTTTAGATTTTGATGATTTACTCAAGTCTAGAATGATGTTTCCAAAACTCTAAAGTTGTTTGTGGGATGAAGATGATAAATGTTTGGATGGATGAAGTGTTCGATTTGATCCTAAATGAACCTAGGAAGGACTTGTTTACTAGGAAAAGATAGTGAAGAACATGCCTTTCTCTAAGAGTAATTCAAAATCAAAAGACCAATTTTTGCATGAAAACCATTTGACCAAAAGATGCCAAGCACATGTGTGGGGTCCAATTGATTTAATCTTTTCTTAATGGATTATTTTTACCACAAACATGCTCTTGATTAGATTTTGAATATAGATGTCTAATGTCTCAAATTTCTCCTTATCCTACAAAGTGTATCATGCAAAAACTAAGGAAATTTGAGGCAAGAGTTACCTATTGTTGACCTTAGTAAGAGAAAATTGAGATGAAATCCAAATTTTTAGAAGCCTCTAAGGATACGAATCCCAAGTGCAAGCAATAACATGCGAATTTGTTCAAAGATATTTGCTTCTCCTAAAGGGTTTGAGATTTGATGCACATGTTGAATGTTGGTTTTCCAATGTTTTTGATTAAAGCACTGTGTTTTCAAACTTACTCACAAGCAATATAACACCCTAGCTCAATTGGTACATTTTTCTTGGTGGGTTTTCCTCATGCCCTTCGTAGTAGAAGAGATGACTTTACATGAAACCAAGGAAAAATATAAAGGTATGTTAAGAATGAAGTCTTAACCTCTATATTTCAACCAAGATCGGACATGGCAAATAACTTCTTGGAATCTGAGTTCCAATGCACCACTTTGATAAACTCATTGGATGGACTGGTTTGTTGCTACAAACAAGGTTCTTAATGATGGGACATCGGGGACATGGCACCTTGCGAGCATCTAGCAAGCCACTAAAGGCTTTAATCAATCCTACTAGGGGCTCTTGTACATTTTATAGTAGTACCCCATTCTAAAATACATTGTACGACTAAGGCCTACATACCATGAGGACTCGATAGTTTAGTCTTATCCATTTATTTACCGACCTGAATGAAAAATTGGTTGGAGTCACCTTCGAGTTCTTCTTTTGGATGTGTCTCCTAGGTAGTACCCTCTAAAAGTGACTCAAAGCAATAAAATGCATTTTAATTGTTTCTCTTGCACCCTCGATCGCATGAAGCGCAAGGGGAGAGGATACGCACTCAAAATGCACCAAAGACAAAATTACACAAATCAGACACTTGTTCGTTTTACCCTTAATGAAATGATGAGTTCATTTTAAAGCACCAAGATGAAGTGTGAAGTTGCTTGTTCAATTTTAGCCCAAATTGAAATCTAGTAGGTGCTAAGGTTCAATTTTAGCCCAACTTCAAAAAAATAAAATAATAAAATAATAAAATAAAACAATGATTTAGTTGGCTTAAAACAGAAAATTAAAACATACGAAAAACTCTCCAAGCATTTTGAAATGTTAATTTTAAAGCCCAAAACTAAAGATGAGTTAGCATGAGACGAAATCTCCAAGCATTAAAAAATGCTTTATCAACTCCAAATTTCAATGTTCAATTTCACTCTACTCCAATCTAGCTCTCATTTTTCGCTTGATCTCAATGCTTGATTTTGATGTCAACCTGCAAAACAATACAAAGTTATCACAAATAAGAAGTATGATATTTCAATGATATAATGAATATAATTTCAAATACAATGAATGCATTCATAAGGAATAAATAATCAAATAAAGAGAAAGTTGTCCTTTGGGGTTTCTTGGTGCAGATGTTATCTTGATTCCTTCAAAAATTTGATAATAACTTCAATCCATGATAAAGCTTTCTTGTATACCATGCCTCCTCAATACATAAAAGCCATAGGTAAAGTTAACATCTAAAAACCAAAAAAATTGAACTCCTCTGCAAGGATAATAGACAGAGGATATGTTAGCGAAGGATTTTAATGCTTGGCCAAACATTTTGGACGTTAATAAATGCAGCAATACTAAAATATCAACAAGTGATTTAAATGATTGAAGAGGTATAGACAAAACTATATCTCTCCAAGAAATAATACATTGCAAGTAACATAACCACCATTTCCACCATAAATAGAGAGATCTTTTTTTAAATAAAAATAAATCTAAAATAAATATAGCTCTGTCATGCACCAAGATTCATGTGTTAGTGATTTTCTAGTATGATAGCAATCGGCTACTAGCATCTTTATTTCCTAGCACCGCCATTGTCAGAGAAATTTGACCATCGCTGTAATACTTTTCCCACTTAAACTTTCAAACTGGAAAGCAATGCCCATTCATCATTTCGAGGTGATAAAGGCATGAAAGATAGCGATGTTCAACAAGATTGAATGACCACTTCCTTGCGCTGATTAGAATTTTGGATGGTTTGAGTCCACATCACATATGCTGGAACAAATCTGCAAGCAGCTCAACAATCGAATGTCATCATATTAATGAGTAGCTAGTCCAACGATTCAATCTACTATTCAATCAATCTAATATCCATCCATTCGACACAGCCAGCCACTAAATGAAGATAATGAAGTTAAATACAGAGATAGGAAATATTAATGAGAAACAACCATATTCAATGAAAAAAAAAAGATAGCAACCATCTCCTCACAGGTTTCATTCTTGGAGCCATACAGTGAAGGGATCGTGGGTTTATAGGTAGCGAGCTATTTGGAAAAATATTTCATAGAATGCTTTCTTATTTTTAAGAAAAAAATTGTTGATAGGTATAGCCAAACTTCCTAAACCGTTCCAACATCAACATATAGCTTCACGATGTTTCCTTGCACTCCTCACCGCACCATCAATCCTCAGGGTTGAGTGTTTGAAAAGTGCTTTGATAGTGGCACAAGGATTCCTCTTTTCTCGCGATAAGCAAGCAAAAACACATGATAATTATTGCTTACCTATTTTAGTTGACAATTAGCACAATATAAGCACGTTCTTTTCACCTAAATAGCACTTAAACATCACGTGCTTGTGCTTAAAATAACTACTAGCACTTGCACCCCAATGAGGTGCAATGGTTATGCCGATAGGCTAATACACTTTGGTATTATATTCTAAACATGTAGGAGCAGTGCAATTTTTTTTGGGGATGAGCTTATGTGGTCTATGCAATTTGTCTTGAAGACCTATACAACAAAAGGAATGGGGTGGTTAGGTGTGTAGAGTAGGTGTTGATGAAGTCAAGTTGTAGAAGCAATTTTAAGCACCATGGGAATTGGGGAGAGATATTGAATGGATAGGGAGGAGAGTTGCATACCTTGTTTTAGGAGAGACATAGTTGTTGTAAGCGTGCCTCCTCTCACTTCCTTATGATTGCAAATGGATTGGTTTGAATTTTGGAATATCTTTCAAAAGAGAATGGTGGTTGAATGCGAAGATCATTTAATGATTTAACTCTAGATATGGCTGTAAATGTTAGTCCCTGCCTATCTATTTTACCAATATCAATTGTTTCCTTTTGCAATGTTAGTCCTTGAGCTTTGTGTATGGTAATAGCCCACACCATCATAAGCGGTATCTGCCTTCTATTGCCCAAGGAAGCAAGTATGATTGGTATGCTCTTAGGGTCATGGTCATTCCATGGGGGTCCACTGTAGCTATTGAACCTTGTAACAACATACATGGGAACATCTGGTGGTTTGGAACTACGGCTGTAAATGATTTCAACAACTTCACCAAGAGCTCCATTCACCAAGCTTGCTTGTGTCCATATGTTGGATGTGAGCATGATGTGTTGCCCTTTACAAAGCAATACTTCTTTTTAAAGCTGTTCATCATCAGTTGCACTATCTATTCCATGCCTGGTACTTGTCGCAACATTGATTGCAATTGGACGGTTCAATGATTTTAACATTCTTCTGTTGTTTAGTCTAACTAAATCATTGGTAGCAAACAAGAGCATTGAGCTATTGAACTCTTCTTAAGTGCATCTATCTTTTGTCGAAATCCTTTCATTATTTTAATGAAGCTAGAAGTTGTGTTGAATGATGTTCGATCTTCTAGGTCCTGTTCTATTTGCAATAGTGGAGCTTGCCATGCTTATTTCTCCAAATGTTTAATGTGTTTCTTTGTAGTTATTTCCTCTCTATGATGAGCATAGTAATCACGGTTTCTCTCACAATATTGTAGTCTCTGTGCTTCTGTTTGGCAGGGGTCGATATGGATGGTGTGCAACTTTTTAATCTATCTTCGGGTGGCAATTGCTTCTTTATGCCTAGCATAGTAATCTTGATTTCTTTTTCGGGTCTGTTGTCTTCTAATCTCTACTTGTTTCGAGGGAGGGGTCGTCCATTTGTACAGTGGGAGTGCAAGGCTGAATTAGTAATAAGAGAAGCACAAACATACTGAAACAACTATATGTGAGATGAACACAACATATCTAAAGCTTACAATGCTGAAAGAAGAATGTTTAAAATTCATGTATCTACATATGTTAAAATAGAAAATATAAAATTAAAAAATGACATATTCAAGTCATAATTTATAGAACTAATCTTTATTAAAGTGTAGTTTTAAGATAGTTGTAGATTCCACATATATATAGACATGAGCAAATAGATATAAGCAAGTAGATCCATGAGTGTTGCAATGCTAGAAGTAGACTCCACATATATATAGACATAAGCAAATAGATACAGATTGTTACATTTGTTTTATTGAGATATTATTGTTATAGTTATAGTTGAAACACATAGTATTGAAGCTTGGAGTGGAAATATAATTTTATAAGAGTCATATACATGACATGAATTGGGAAATGTAAACCTAGCAACTTATATATTTCTATCTGTAGGTAGACGTGGCACATGTGGTTAGATATTTGAATACATTTTTTTGCCTGAACAAAACTATCAACTATAATTTTATAAGATTCATATACAAGACATGTGTTGGGAAATGTAAACTTAGCAGCTTAGATCAACTATAATTTTATAAGAGTCACTACACATTTCTTTGATCTTGGAAAGTAAGATGTTGCTCTCTGCAATGAAGTCAACTTGCTCAACCTTTGTGATAGTTTCCTTCAAGCGTTCTTCATTATTGTATGTTTCATTTTTACATGTCAAAGTGAACAAGTATTTTTTGTTCAACACGTCTCTAATTACTTGTTGAGTATCCCTTTCTATGTCATCCTTAAACTGTAGAGAGTATAGCTTTTCCGCAGACATTCCCATGAGTTCTGTTGCCGCTTCGTCTAATGCAACTGTCCATAGCATGTATGTGTGGTCCTATAACCTTATTTGTAGTATGTACCTATAATTACAAGAGGTACATGCTACGTGACACTTTGAGCAAAACCACTTTCCATCTTCAGTCTGCACCAATCTTTTCTTGCACTGTTTTCCTAATAATTCATTAGGGCATGCCGGATAGTAGAATGATTCAGATTTGATGGACAACAATGTTGCATTTATTATACATTGGAGATGGTGCACTCTATGAGGAATTTGTTCTCGAACATCCCTGATTGTTATTGTAGTGATAGGCATAGATGGGCTGCTAAACTCTGTTGAAGGTGATAGAATATTAGCCCCACTTTGTTTGAACCAAGTTTTTAGTTGTTGTGTCTCTTGTATGTCAAGGTCCATAAATAAATTTGTATAGCTTGATGTACTCAACACCTTTCCATTTTACTCGCAAACTCATCCATTTTTAATAGTGAGAACAGTTGTTTCTTGTAGGTGATACTTGTCTTGAAGATGACCACCTTCCTTCTCTGCCATCGTGCCCCATAGAGTGATATCTATAGTTGCCCCAGTCATGTCCAACAAGGATATTGTGCACCTTAGGACCTCTATCCCATCTCTTCTCCTTACTGTGGAGCTTGGGCTAACACAAGTGACAACTCCAATAACATCAGTAGTTGAGTTGCTACTCTTCTTTGCAAGTTCATTGATAGGTGTAAATGAGAATACGTGTTTTGGAATAGAGTTGTCATCTTCACAAAGAGTGACCTTTGACTCTACCGACAAGGAAATTTCTAGCCCACTATTTAACCTATTGTAAAGCTTATTAGCAACCTTTACTGCACCACCAGAAAATGTATAGGTTTTCCCAATAGTAATATTTTGATAATGAAGATCAACAACTTCATTGAAACAAGTCACACGTGTTTCAGTCCCTTCTCTATCAATGATGTCAAAGGTGAAAAATTGATCAATACCTTTTTGGGTATTGTACCTGCAGATATCCTTTTTTGCAGTCACGCGACCTTTAATAGTCCATCTTGGTTGAAAAGGATTCAAACTTTTAATAGGCGTAATTGTGGCTAGTGCTTCCATTTTACTCCTAGAAGGATTCACACCAAATAATCTTCTCACATGAGTTGATACTCTAGCAGTGCTAATTGTATCAGGCTCTGCATGTGGCTCTATAGTTTTTTCCATTTCCTGTTCTATATGGTCCTCTGGTTCCATATAAAATGAAGTAGGATGACCGATTATAGCCTGGTTTGTAGAAACAATCTCAAGGTTCACAATGACAATCCACCTATACATTTGGAAGACAAGACTAAGAATTACTAATACAAGGAAGAAGCTAAAAAGTTAATAATGATTTTGTTATGGGAAATTTTGGATTCCTTTACTCACCGAGACCCGCTTGGTCTGGGGCAATTATATTTTGTCATTCGTATTATGGATCCAACTGTAATTTCACCAGATTCTATGCAATGATTGTACTTCTGAGGTAAAGATTCTTTTTGTTTGTAGGCCCCATCAGATATTTCTACCTTGTAGCGGTTGTTACATTCATGGCCATGGCCGAAGTTTGAAATAGAAAAAATTTGCACATTAGGTTTGAACCCTTCATTCCCATCATGGATAAGTTTAATTGCATCTATGGTTAATATTGTAGCCATGGTCTATGGAAGTTGACTAACCCTGCAAAAGTACATTACATGTAAGATAGTGTTTGCATACAATTGGCGGAGGTTCTTGTTTTAGAAAGCATAGACCTCAACATAATGTTGAGCATAAGAATACACAAGTGGAGCACATCATTTGCAAAAAAAAAAGGGAAAAATGCGAGGAGGAATATTTTTCCTCAATATGTACTATAAGATATATTCAATAAAATTAGTGCTATGAAGATCAATATGCACAAGGGTGCTACAATGTAAACATAATATATAACTATATTCAACATTGAATATTTCAAAGGGTTTGAAAGAAGCATATATATGACTATGGTACTTCACATAGCTAAGTGTTGCAAGAGTGAATATTTACAATAATGATCAAATATATCATCATTTTGAGTAGCATTCCAATATATATTTGGTAGACTTAAGGTTATAGTTCAAGATAATATTCAAAATAAGGGGACACAAATATTAGAATAAGTTATATTCATTAAAATTAGAACTATAAAGATCAATATGTACAATGGCATTACAATGTAAACTTAATATATAACAACTAAGGGTTCAAATATAAGGTCGACCACTAAATCCATTTCGCTCCACATATAGCTATTTTGAGATCCTCATTTAGTTTCACAAAAAAACATCTAATATGTATCATACTAGTAATCTTGATCGACATATTGAAAAAGTAACTACCTTCCAAGAAGTTAGTTGAACTTCTTAGACCATATATCACTCAATAAATCTTGGAATTCACGCTTTAGTTCAAATGCATTGGCCACTCCATAATATTGACAATACTTCAATTCACGCAGGAAACCATAAAATAGCTCAAGAGCTTCATAGGTCGCATGGAATTTTTGGACAACTTCTTGCACCAATTCAACTTCATGATCCTCCACATCGCTTAAATCTTGGCTTGTCTGCATAGCGTCTTCAAAAATTTCACGACAACTTGTCAAGACATTGTTTGAAAGAGCATCAACATTATGGTGGGGGAAACCCAACCAATCCACAGATGTTGAGTCAGTTGCTGATAGAGGTAACTCATGGGTTTGTGGTGAGGGTGCATTGGAAGTAGAACCACTGCTTGAAATAGTAATAACATCTTCAAGTGCTCGTGCATTAGCCATATCCTGAAACTATAATTCAAAATAGAGATGCTAATATTAAAAACAATTGTTATTAACAAGGGCATAGGTATTGACTAAGACCCAAACTACAAGCATAAATAAGTATAAAATGTTGTATGAATTTTCTTTTTTGATGGACTATTTTAAAATGAGTAAAAACTTTAACGTATTCATACAAATGGAGAGTGAAGGTGTAATTTCCTTTAATATTATATAATAAATTAATGTAATATTATTCTGTAATTATAATACATTATTATGAATAGCGATACTAATATTAAAAAACAATTGTCATTAACAAGGGCACAGGTATTGACTAAGACCCAAACTACAAGCATAAATAAGTCTAAAATGTTCTATGATTTTTTTTTTTGATGGACTATTTTTAAATGAATAAAAACTTTAACATATTCAAACAACTGGAGAGCGAAAGTCTAATTTTCTTTAATATTATATGATTAATTAATATAATATTATTTTTGTAATCATAATAAAGTAATATGAATAGTTTGTTGTAATTACAATATTATATAATCAATTAACATTATATTATTTTGTAATTATCATTAAAAAATCCTATTGACTAAATATATTTATTGATTTGACAATTTGAAATAAACATAATAGTTATATTTACAAAATGATTAAGGATTTTAAATGAAGTGGAAAATATTATCATACAATTCATATTTATATTTCAAAATATATAAAATTGTAAATTAACTTTTTTAAATAAATGAAATAAAATAACTTTAATCATGTAAAAATTAAATAAACTTTATATAGATTAATTAGATAAAAATTCTTGCTATTTCCTGATAATGGTGTCCAAGTAGCACCTATGTTCATTGATGTATGATTCAATAAATATCTAACATCTATCTTACATGTTTTTGTTTATCGCTGTTGATTTTCTTGCTTGGAAGTTGAAGTCTTTAAAGCCACGAAGAATAGTAGATGGAGTTATTGCATTCCATGGGCTATGAGGGAGCTGCGTAAGGTTCACATTTTCATTCAATTGCTGATTAGTCTCTCTTTAACCACATCAAAACCTACACAAGCATTTAGTACTTGTTGATCTCTGTCAAGAAAGTATTAAATAAAAAAAGTTTATGTATACTTGCGGATTTTATTGGTGCTCAAGGATAGAATACAAAATTGTTTCTATTAATGCACTAAAATCTGTCATATTGATGGGAGTGTTGAGTCTTTTGTTTTTGATCAATAGCAGGATAAAGTATCTTTTCTAACCTAACACTAATCCTAACCATTTTTCTCATAATATTAATCCAAACCTTAAACCATAAACCCTAATGGTAACCCTAAACTTTCCCTAACTCAAGCCATAAAGCATAATCATGTCTCTAACCTAACCCTAATCTTAACCCTATTTGCTAGCCTCATGTTGAATATGATCTGATGCTAAACTTTCGCGTTCAATTTTTCTACTGTTCTAGACAAAGATATATTTTAAAGAATGGACTATATTTAAAAGATGAATAGAAACTCTTTTGGGGGGGATTAAGATACCTCTAATCATCTAGAGTCATCCTATATCTAAAGGTGGTATCAAAAATCTCTTGAAAGATAAGAGGAAAAGATTGATTGGATAAAGCCAGTTTCAAGCTAGATTCTCTCATTTCAGGTAAATATTATTATAGAGGAACGTATCTGTATAATCACCTGCAGTAATTGTTAAAAAATAGTGTCTCTATTCTCCAGAGGGTTTTGAAAACTTGTTTGGCATTACCAATTTTGAATGCCTTTTGATATGGTATGAAATCTAAACTAACACGTTAAAGACATTCAAAGTTTTAGAACATATCTATCATGGTTCAGTCAAAAATGCTTTTGCCTTTGGACGTCTACCTACCAAGCATTTCCAGCACATTCAAAGAAAAACTAGGAAAAAAATATGGCTGCTCGTTCCACCAAGTTGTATGGCAATCCAATCCCTTTCCCTACGGCCCACCAGATGGACCAGATGTAGAAAAGATATACACGGAGCTCATGTTTTATGTATCTCCTGCTCAAGAGCGCTTCGGCTCATCATTGGACACAACAATTCAGTCTACCATAGAGTTACCAAGTATGTTCATACATATATTTTCTTTCTTATATACACATATATACCAAATAAAGTGTTAGTTCAAAGTAACAATATGTGGGACTCGATGCAGGCATAGCTTGACAGGTAGTTACCTTGCGGTGGAAAATATGGGCGTGAGGGCTCCTCGTCCTTTTTCGCCAATGCTCTGGTTAAGCCCATTTTTTCACTATAGAGACTGCTCAAACACAAATGATGTTGTCCCCCTGAGAGCCATTTAACATTGCTCAACGCTAGTTCACATTTATTGCATCGAGCGAGCTTTGGTGGCCTAGTAAATCGCAAGGCAAGCATGGAAACGGTGCAGCTGCTGAGAGCCATACCTGATGGAGATGGATGAGGATGCGATATTTAATGTTGTTATAAGCTTCAGGAGGTGTTTGAGGGTAGCTAGTGGGTCCGTCCAGGGATACACGGCACTCAAGGCCATAGAAAATTTAATACAAATTTGACTGTAAATAAAACAGAGCACGACAAAACTATTCACGCCGGCGTTAGCGGGGTTCCTGCCGGCGTCATACTGGGGGAAACGCTGGTGGGGTTCCCCAACATATAAAGCCTATCGGCTAAAAAACATGGACTAGTAAGTTCCAAAAAAAAAAATTAAGTAAATAGGAAAACATAAAAACCAAAAATTTAGAAACTATCGGCCTGATTAAAAATGCGGTAAGTGTATCCCATGAGTAGAAAAATGTAATAAAAATAATTTATTGTGGAGTGAACTAGAGGATTTTAACTAGAGCATCTTCTATGTGTTTAAGAAGGCGTTGTGTAAAATTTCCTATGTGCGAACGGGAGTTTTAGAACTGTGTATGGACATCCATCAAAAGCGTAAAGTTATTAGTAGGTGTAAGACAAATTCCTCTACCCTTTTCACATCCTCCCTGCCTACGCAAAATGTACCTCACACTCCTACGTTTCAAGATTTGCATGTGCCTTCTTCCCTGCTAGGCTATGAACAAAACAAATTGGAGGCACGGGCACGGGTCTGATTTCATCATGGCGACTGGTGTCTTCAGGTTTGGTGAGTATAAAATTTCAAAGGGATACTTATTGTTCTTACAGCGATTTACTCATAGGAAACTCGTGACTTACACTACATGCCAACACAAAATGTGTGTATTTTCCATTTAGCCAGTGGATGGATTTCAACCTTTGAAAGTAGTTTTTCTTGGTGTCGGACGTGAGGTAGATCTAGGCTGATGGAGGAAAAGTATTTCAAGAGATCAGTGCATGACTCATCCTTTAAGACAAAAGAAGGTCGTCCAAACCTAAAGCAAGGCAAGCACGACAAGAGAAGCTTGGAAATTTACATAGATAAATTTATAGATTAAAACAAGTGTTGGGACTATTGCGCATAGAGAAAATAGAAGTAATATCAAAACATGAAAAAAAAAAAGAGACAACTTTGTCATTCGCAAAGGCAAAGGATCCAAAAGTTAAAGCACACTTTGTCTATTGGAGCTGCTCAAAATGTTATGTCATTCAACCAACCCCTCGAAGCAGAATCTTTCAAAATATACATCCTCTACTTTGAAATAAACTTAAACCTTTTCACCCAGCTTTAAAATCACTCCCTATTTCATGATTTTACAATGAATGGCATTTCAGTGAATGGTGTGCTTTGAGAAAGATATTAAATAAAGAGTGACATGAGAGAAAGATGGCATTAAAGACAAATTTGACATGACACTTAAAGCATTAAGATGACTGCTATGGACTTAAGAAATACATGGGATATGGTTAGCATCGAGATTAAAATAAGAACAATAAAGACGCGTAGGCCAAGCAAGAAAGATGTGCAGGACAAGTGAATGCAAGCACTTTATTGTTGCTCAAGGACCGATGCCAAACAATATGCAACAGGATTTTAAACATCCCAAAAGACATCAACGTGCAAAAATATTTTTAAATACAAAACATTAAGATTGGAAAATATCAAGCCCTCCTTCTAGCACCATTTGTATGGTGGCTAAATCTGCATTTACACTAAAATATCAAAAAAACATTAAAGTTAGTATCAAATGAAGTAAAAATAGACTAAGCAAACCCTATGAAATACTGAATCATGCTTCATGAATGCAATCAAAACAACAAAATATCAAATGAACCAAATGAAAGCATAAGGAAGCAAGAATCAGATTTTATCCCAATCCTTGCTTAAGATATGCTAAATGATAAAATATTGATATGAAAATGCTAAGATTATATGGATTCAAATGACAATGGAGGATATGGAGAAAGATCTCAAGATTGTGGAGGATTTTAACAATAGAGAAGCTCTCTATTTATAGAATATAATGATAGGAGGATGCCAAACATGGAGGATGTGGGACTTAAAAACCAACCAATGAGAATAGGCCACTTGTCACCATGTGAGTGGTTGAGGATGAGCACATTTTTGTCAATTTGCCGAAGAATTTAAAATTTTGAGTGGGGGATGTAAGAATTTAAAATTCTTAGTGGGGGACATGTCATAATTTAAAATTCTAAAAATGTTAAGTGGGGGATATGTCAGAATTTAAAATTCTGAGTGGGGGACGTGTCAAAATTTAAAATTCTAAGTGGGGGACATGTCAAAATTTAAAATTCTGAGTGGGGGACATGTCAAAATTTAAAATTCTGAGTGAGGGACATGTCAAAATTTAAAATTTTAAGTGGAGGACATGTCAGAATTTAAAATTCTGAAAATGTTGAGTGGGGAATATTCCTCAAAGATGTCATGTTGAAAGAAAATAAGGATTTTAATAAATCAATAAATTGAGTTATTTGTGCAAGTGGGTGATTAGGTTAATTTAATCAGAATTAGATTAGCCTAATGTGATTAGAATGTTTTGACCCCTTTTGACTTGAATTTTTTATTTATTAAATGAATAACCTTAGAAATGAAATTAATGTTGATGAATGGACCTAATTAACTGCATGATGCAAATTTTGAATGTTTATAGGACTAAAATCTATGATATCATGTTAATTTTGATATCATGTGTGGTGAGGTAGATTGTAATGACAATGTGATTAACAATTCTTTATGACTATTTTCATTCAATATCTATTCTTTGCATAGTATAGAGTGATTTGCACATGATCATTGATGATTTC
This sequence comes from Sequoia sempervirens, assembly GCA_007258455.2. Lineage (NCBI taxonomy): Eukaryota > Viridiplantae > Streptophyta > Pinopsida > Cupressales > Cupressaceae > Sequoia > Sequoia sempervirens. The sequence continues at coordinate 149,874 of VDFB02064363.1, forward strand.
TAGGTTTTTGAGTATATTTTGATTGCGGATTGAGCTTTATGTGAAGGTTTTTATTGATACTATTGATCATCAAATTTTTCACCTCTCTGATAGTCTTATGGGAAATTCAATAAGTGGGGGAAAAATTATGTCTCACTGAATACCTCCAAGATTTTTATAGAAAATTGATTCTTCGTTGGGGTTTGGAGATAAGGGGAGATGGAAATGTAAACATAAAACACAAAAGGTGATGTACCAAAGCTTTTACAACAAATAAAACACAAATCATTCCTATGAGTGATATAAATAGACACAGAATGCCACAACCCTTCATTGTTGGAAAGAGAACAAACAACAAAGGCTAACTTCAAGCACAATGTAGACTTTCAAATCTTTTGGAAATAAATGTTCATTAATTTCTAATAAAACATAAAGATTTCTTATGAGTAACAGAACAATATCTCAGAAATCACATAAACTCTTACTCCTTATACAACATAGCACGACAAAACAACTTTAAGAAAAATAGAGAAGTCGAATGACATAGTCCAATTTTCTTAAGCTACTACTCTACCATACAAGCATACAACATGGAAATCAGCTATTTAAATTACCCATATTTAGCTTGCAAGACACAATATTTCATTCAAAACAATAATATAAATCTTGAAAAAGGTCATGGATACATAGTCTCAACAATTTCTCCTAAATAGTTCATGCTTTTAAATATCAAATGAACTTTGAAATAGAGGTCGAATGAAAATCCGACAATAGTTTAAACCTTAATAGATATAACATGTCAAAGAAAAGTAGTTCCATAGCTTTTCTTTTGGAAATAATTCTAAAACCCTAAGAAAAATAAAGAAATTTCTCTTTAAAACAAAGAAATTGTAACTTGGAATCCAACCCCTAATTGTATCTTTTCCCTTCCTATATAGCTACCAAAATTTTAAAAAACACCACCCCAGTAGAGAAGTAATTTCTTCCAGATGTTGATACTTGATAGCTTGCAATCTAATTGTAGATCCTAGATTAGGCTACAATGGTCATTGCTCATCAATTCTCAACTGCTACATTAATGCCCTTTAGATATTTAGCAAAGATGGAGGCCCATAAATGATAAAATCCTAAAAACAATATGCAAAAGGATTCTTCTAACCAATCACATCACCCTAAGGAACTGACTCAAAGCTTCCATCCCAAAAACCAAGAAAAGAAAAGGCCAACAAGCTCTGATATTGCAGTGAAGAGATGACACATCAAGCGAGTGGAGATCTTATGTTTTTCAAAAAATGTTTTGGAGAAAACTTCTGCCAAGCTAATAAATGTCTTGGGCCCTCCTTGGAAAGGAAAATGATAAAAGAAAGATGTGTAGCCACCACATGGCGCATTTCCTATCTTTCCAACTGGCTTTGCATAAACCCAAACATCTCTGAAGCCAAAAAATAAAAGAAGCTAAAGATCGAAAGACTAAGGCTAAATTTTTTTTTCACAATTCTGGCAACTCACACGGGCCTTCACTTGTATAGGTATGAACCTATCTCTTTCAAAATTCTTGGAGTTTAAGGAAAGAGAAGTGTTGCACCTATCATTCTACTTCGGTTGGTAAGGGTATACTGTGAATGAGCTTGTATGCTTGGTCAAGCTAGAGGACTTCTTTGAAAGACATGACTCCCCACCTTGCAGTAACCACTGGGTGATCCCACAATAGTGGTTTACAATTTTTGGCCAAACAAGACATTGAAATATTTTTTTTTAACTAAATCTTCACTTTTGGGCACCTATAGCAGCTAAACCGTGAGGAATTTGAAGATGATGCAAACTAGAGTTTTGTGACATTTTTTCTGTAGATTCTAATTATATTTTTTTCAAAAATTTTGGAATCAAATTTCACTTATTTTTCCATCTCCCCCAAAAACTAATTTTTTTTCAGAAAACAACATTTTTAAAAAGTGACGTTCACCATATAATGCATAACTATTTTTCCATGAAGGATAAAATTATAATTCTTTCAAATTTGGAGTTGTAACTCTAATATCTAGTGCTTCCACTTTGTTAGATAGCTTTTTCTTGAATATTTTTTCTTTAATTAAGTTTTGAAATTAAAGAAAAAATATTCAATAACGCATAGCTTTTTTCTATGTATTGAAATTCAATTTTTATTTTTTTGTTGGATCAATGACTTAAATATCTAGTGCACTCATTTTTATTTTTATTTTTGATAATTTTCTATTTTTCCACACGTGCAAAACAAAGAGCTTGATTTTCAATGATAAACCTACATTCAAAAGAAATAAAAAATAAATATAATAATCAAATTAAATTTTATTAAAATTATACTTTTTTGGAAGCTTATAATAAGGACTAAAAACTTATAAAAGAATAAATTTTAAATGAATTAATTTGATCCCCCAAAAGGTAAATCAAAAGTGGTTTTTTATCAGCATTTTGATAGGTGTAAAGGAGACTCTGTTATACACATCGTTTAAAACTAGCAGGGTTCTATCCAAGGGGGATTTGTCTAAGGTGGTTTGATCAAACCCTCTTCAATTGGAATCCTTTGAATGGAACATTTCAAGACTTAAATCATTATATTTTCTAAAATTATGTGATTTCAGCAAAAATCAAGTTCTCCCAGAAATTGTAAACCACTATTGTGGCAGCACCCCACTCGAAGGTAATGATAGAGATGAGAAATGTGAAAAATCCCATGCTCAATCTCATTGATTACATGTTTTCCCCTTGAACTCATATATTATGCAGAAGTCTAATCCCTTTATTTGATAGCTTTCATAATCTCTTCTACTATCTACACATCTCCATCTAGGGAGAAGAGAGGAGGTAGCCCATAATTGATCAAGTCATTGAAATAATTTTTTACCTCTTCAACTCTCCTTTCCAACACCATCTAGAAATATTTACACTTTTTGGTGACCTTGTTGGAGTTGACAATCTCGCTTTCTTTGATGGAAGCGATTCTTTGATCAGAAACTCTAGCATCTTTCAGGATTTCATCGGAAGCTACCCAAACCCTAGAAACAAAATTTTTTGACTCCACTACTCAAGAGTCACATGTCTATAAAATATTATCAACCATGGAGCCAATATTTCCATTTATTTCTTGGACATCCCTCAAGAATTGCAAGATAGGCCTAAGAATAGGAACTGTAGCTGCAATCCACTCCCAGTGTGAAGATACCAATCTTTTTAGTAGTATGAGAGACCCAACCTTTTGAGCAACAACTAGCTTATGACTGAGCTAAATCTCTTTGGTTATTGCATTATCCTCTACTCAATCTCTCTCCTTGAGATTTTTTGCCAATTCAGAGCTTATTCTTCTCACCTCTTGGTCGCGAATCTGCAAAGCGAACACAATCTCTTGTTTCTCTAGCTTCAATCTTTCTACCTCTACCTATCCCTTCCCAATACTATCGATAGCTTGAGATCAAACACTATCCAACTCTTTATATAGGTTTTCATGGGTACTTCTGTACACTCCATGTTGGTTTGATACTAGGTGGCGAGGTTAGCTTTTAATTTCCCAATTTTGGTATGTAGTCGAACTTGCTCGCTCTATGCTTCTTCAAAAAAAACTCAAGGTTTCCCCTTGCTTACCTTGAATTTTCATTATGAGGGCCATCTCAACATCCTTGGCCTTGATTTTAGTCTACAATCTACCAACTATTTCCCTCACATTAAACAACTCTATCTCATGCTTCTTCAACTTTCTGCCTAGCCTTTCATAGTTTTCATATACTACCTATTGGGTGGTCTAGCTAAGACGACCTTGTCGTATGGATGAGTTTCATTCAAATAAAGGCCTATCATCTATATGTCATAATAATCCATCTGTATCTACCCCTCAGGCTTAGCCATAAGCAGTGTCATGGTGCTAATCAAGGGAGAATTTTTCTCCTCATTATAACAAGCCTCAATTTTCATGGTAGCCAACAACTCGATGTTCTTCAATAGTCGTCTCTATTTAGCATTTTGGTAGGACAACTTGGTTGTATTGAAATGATTTTGGAGGGTTTGAGGGACATCGACATTTTGTGCTGCAATAGGGGCACCAAGAGGGAAACCAAAAAGGGTAATAGAAGGGACGATCTCTGACATATGAGCATGCGATGAAGCGAAAGTGAGTGTTTTCATGGAAAAGAGTGGCACACCAAGATGAGACTAAGTGGTCAATTTTCCACTAGGGGTGAAGAGAGACACGGTCAAGCGAAAAGGTGGTTTCTTATAAGATGGTGGGCTAGGAGTGGGGGTTAGTATGGATGTATCAACTCTTTCTAAAGGGGCCCTTGATAGGGTGATCAAAGAGTCAACAACGACCGAAGCAGATGTTGCTCACTAAGCATGTAGGGTAATTTCAAGGGGTTCATCAGGACTTAGAGGGGGTGTATTTAGGATTATCAAGTCAGGGATTGAGGATGGAGAATTCCTTTCCATGGGAGGAGGAAAGGGGGAAACCAAGCATGTGGAAATGAAAAGAAGAGGGGGAGTGAAACTTACCTAAACCACATAAGTCATCACATCTTCTCTTTTCATGACCAAAACTAACATGATTTGATCTCTTGGCCACTGAGTCCTCTGAAACTTGGCCCTCAGGTATGTGCAAGATCATGATGGGCTAAAAAGTGGTGATATGATGGGTATGTATAGGGTATGTGGCTAACAACCTCTTTTACCCAAAATTGATAAAATGAAAAGGGTTTTTAAAGGAGATTCTCAAATTTCCACCAATATAAATTATGATTTACTTTGAATTTAATAAATAATAATTATTCATTTTCTATTTGAATTATGACTAAAGTCTTGATTGATAGAATGATTGAAAAACATCTATAGCTTTCAAATTTAGTATCACATATTTTGAATCTAAAACATGCGTCACATTCTATGCTTCATATATTATAGGATTAAATAAAAATAAAATTGGATTTCATGAAGTTTTGACCAATTTAAGGTGGTCAGACATACGAGTTTTTATATTTTTTAAAATTTCTAAGAAAATCATAATTAATTGCAAAAAAATATGCATCACATCGGGAAATGAATCATCTACTTATATCTAAAATATTATAAAAAAATATTACCATTTTATTGTGGTTAGGGTGGTTAGACAAACACCTACTTGTTTTTTCCCTGAAATTTAAGTACTACTGCATTGAAATTTTAAATTTTCAACAATTACAATTTTTTTTAAAACAAACCTAGTAGTTTAGAAACTACATTCAATTTGCTACAAATTCTATTGTTACATATTTTTGAAATAATATAGATAAATTATTCAATTTTTTAAGTCAAGTTGCCTAACTCTGATATTTCTTAATTTTTTGCCACTTAAGGGCCTATTTTTTCCATGATGATCTTGCACATGCCCCCTCGATGATCACAGCGGATGATGCTCTTGGTGACCATCAGGGTCTCTTTCCCTTACTTTGGGCATTGGAGGAGGATGGAGCTCATGAATCCCTTCAATTCGAATCCCTCCATCTGTCAGATTCTCAAGGTCAGGAAGCATGATGTGGAAATTATCCCTCATCAATTTCATGGCTGGTCTCTTGATTGTTGTTATCAGTGTTGGCCTCCTTATCATAAATATCTTCAAAATCACCATCCTGTGGGAATTTTCCAATAGGAAGGGTGAGGCACCGCAACTCCAATTGAAACCTCTAGAAGTCTACCTTCTTTCTTTCCAACCAACCTCTTTTCTTCAACTGTGTATTGATAGATTTGTTTATCAGAAGGTTCCTGTCATACTTGATGCAATCAAGGAAGGTATTGCAACACTTTCAACACAAAATCAAACAAAAACACTTTTCAAATCAACAAATCCCTCAAACTCACCAAATCTCAACAATTCCAATCTATTCCTTGTAGCACTACAAAACCACTCAATCGAGTAAATCTTGATAATGAGATCTTCACAAACCAGGACTTGAACTCTTTTAAAGACCCATCAAGGCACCTTTCAACATATATCTACTACACAATAGGTTACCTTGAGACAATTTCAACAAATCAGGCTTTCAACACTTTCTAGGCCTCAAATTAGGCCAATTTTATAAAGGACCTTGTCCTTAAACCTCTCACCAATCTTCAAAACCACTAAGGAAGCACTCAACAGGTGTTAAAAACATATATTTAATAATATGTTTGAAGAAACATTCATTCCAAATAGCCAAAACAAGAAACCCTCCTTATTTTCCTAAAAACTAAGGTTTTAAAGGGAAACATATTCCCAAACCTTGAAAAACCTTGTCACCAACCCAAATAGGACCAAATACCTCAGAGCACATGCTTAATTCATCATAAAATAATGTTTCCCCAATCTTTTACTCACTTTTCCTTATCAAACCCTCATCTATTCACTTAGAAAACTCATACTTTCACTCTAGGGCATCTACCCAATACACTTCTCAACATCTCTTGCACTCTCCAACAGTGCAAAAAATTATTCCTATCTATTTCTACTCATTCCTATAAGGCACGGACTTGATAGATAATGGAATGGGTTTAATTCATGTTAAAACTACAAAACCCCTAATTACCCTGTTTCTGGCCGCTTGGAGGAAATGAACTGTAAAATATTTGTAAGCCACTAAGATGCAATCAAACCACTTCAAAATAGTTTCTCACACAAATATACAAAAAAAATTAGAAACTTTCAAATAAAAAACTAACTAATCAGGCCATACACAAGTTGGTAGAGGAGGAAAAACACTAAAAACACTAAAAAAGTGGAGTTTTATTTATTTTTCTTCCTTGAAATATTCAAAATCAGATTTACATCAATGCATTTCATTACATATATAATTTTACCTCAAAAAATAGCTTTCTAACTCCACAAACTACTTTTTGAAGTTTTGTGACTGTTGGTATTCTACTAAATGCACTTTTACAACTTTTGAATTTGACAACTTTGCACAATTTGCTATTTTGCAAAAAATTTCCAATTTTGAAAAACCAAACCTCCTAAACAACTAGAAACCATCAATAATGACCTATTTCAACATCAAATGGTATCATAGACCTTATTTTAATGCAAAAACACAAAACTCCTAAAGTCTAGTCCTTAACAATTTTGATTGAAAAATTTTAACTAATGGTGCCCATGCACCATAGACCCAAATTTAAAAGTTTTCCAAGTCTCTTGGGAAAGATGCCTTAGATTGTCTTCCTTTGTGTCCTTTAGAAATCTGACCTTCACACTTTCCTTTAACTAGTTCATTTTGTTCTTTGCTCTCACTAACTTTGACACTTTTGACATCACCATCAATTGTAGTTTGCTCCAATTGTTCACTACATACTATGGGGTGTTTTTCATTTCTTCCAACTTCAAACACTGATGTGACACCTTCTTTTTCACCTTTACACTTACCTCCATCACTACCATTACTTTACTTTTTGTCTCTTGTTCCATCCTCTATCCACTAGTCCTCTCAACTACAACTTTATCACTGTCAACCTCATAAACTTATGTACCATTAGTCTTAACTATTTTTGTCAAACCTACCATTTTTGTTTCACTTTCCTAACATCACCACAAACCTTTGTCTTCTTTTCCTTTGTCTTTTCAACCTTACAACCCACTATTACATCATCATCACAATTCATTGTCTCTTCATTATTACAAACCACTGTCCTCTTACTTATTCTCTCACCAATCCCATTAACCGGTATCATAACATCTCTTGGTCCTATCTTTTCACCTTTTTCCATATTATAGGGCACAAAACTATTCCAATCATAATGCTATTACTCTTTTCATTCCTTTCCAAAGGCTCTTCAACCTTCCACTATACTTTACCAATCTAAAACTCATTCTCAACAACTTTCTTTCTCCACACAAAAGCATTCTTCTTTCTAACAACTAACTGCAAGTCATTTTCAATTCTTCTATCTACTATCTAAAAATTAGACTCACCTCTTCTATCTGTTGTCCAATCCTTGTCATGCTTTGCACTAGCTACCAACTCTTTATTCTTTCCTTCATCAAGATTTACATATTCCTTTCTCCCTAGCACAATAATGTCACCTTTCTCTTTTTTCTCCTCAACCAATGGGATCAAAATGAACTATCTCCCATTCTTCTCAATTGTGTATGTGTTAAATTTCCTTCCAATATATAAGGCTGACCTATCAAACTTCTAGGGCCTTCCTAGCAACATATGGCAACAATTGATGGGTAATATATCACAAAGAACTTCATCTCTATATTGTCCAATCTGAAATTCAACTATGACTTGTTCACTCACCACCAAAGATTGACTATCACTAACCCATGATACCTTATATGTTCTTTCCCTAGGTACTCTTTACAAATGCAATTTTTCCACCATCTCACTAGACACAATGTTATTAGTACACCCTGAATCAACATTCGCTTTGCATACCTTATTTTTACATTTGCAGGCTATCCTAAACAATGCTCTTCTTTGAAGCAGCTCTTTCTCCTTTGTGGTCTTCAAAACTTGTTTATTCATTGTCAACATCTCTCCAACTTTAGGAGTAGCAACCAATCTATTAGAACTTGAACTTTCAGCTTCATCTTCATGAACTATTTGTGCTCTCCTATAAGGTTTTCATTCTCCTCCACTTGAAGTTTAACCAATCTTCTCAAGGAACTTCCAAGCAGGATGTCCATACTCTTGAAAATGATAACATCTATTGAAAAAGTGTTAGAATTCCTTCCACCTCCAAATCTACCTCTTGTACCTCTATAACCTCCTCTAAAGTCTGTAAGTTTTTCATCTCTTTTGCTTGGTTCTTCTTGATTTTTAGTTGTCTGTCTTGGAGTAGAGAAATATCCTCTTCGTCTCATGGTGCTACCTCTTCCTTTAACTATTCTCTCTTGTCTTCTCTTCAGTTTATCTTCAACCTTCAATTCTATTTGATAACATTCCTCCATACTCCTAGGATTTTTCAAAGCAAACTTATCCTATATGTTCATTCTCAAACCACCCAAGTAGCTAGCAATATTCTCATCTTCATTTTCATTATGATTAGATCTCATGCTTAATCTATAAAATTCTCCAGTGTATACCTTTACATCCATTTCCTTTTTCCTTAAAATTTGCAATCTCTTAAACATTTGAATTGAATAATATAAAGGGAGAAACTTACCTTTTAATTTAGCTATCATCTTGTCCCATTCCACATTTTGGACTTTCCTTGCTTCTTTCTGACTACAAATAATCCCACCATACAAGTGCATGACCCTTAAGCTTTTCTTTTGCAATCTTTACTCTTTGTTCCTTTGGAATGTCTTCACACTCAAAATAATTTTCCAAAGAAGATATCCAATCTAATAATTTTTCTTCATTCAAATTTCCACCAAAATTTTTCACATCTATTTTCACCTTGTACTTGTCACCTTTGACTACCTTCAATTACTTTTCCATTCTTTGATCTTCTAGATCATGTTCTTCTTTAACATCTGCAAACTCTTCATCATCTTCATCCTCTGATTCACTACTTTCAACTGATTCTCATCTCTTATTGGTTTCCAAGGCTACCAACCCTTCTCTCAATTCTTCAATCTCTCTAATATACTAATTATTCAATTCATTCATCTCCTTTTATGTATTCTTTCCTTTTGGAGGCATCTTCACAATCTTGCCTCTTAACCTTCCAAGCTTTCCTTCATAGTCTTCAACTTTTCTCCACAAAGACCTCATACCTTTGCTTTGATACCACTTGATGTAATCAAGGGAGGTTTTCCAACACTTTCAACACAAAATCAAACAAAAAAAAACTTGTAAAATCAACAAATCCCTCAAACTCACCAAATCTCAACAATTTCAATCCATTCCTTGTAGCACTACAAAACTACTCAATCAGGTAAATCTTCACAATGATATCTTCATAGACCAAGACTTTAACTCTTTCAAAGACCCATCAGGGGTACCTTTCAATATATCTCTACTACACAATAGGTTACCTTGAGACAATTTCAACAAATCAAGCTTTTAATGCCTTCTAGGACTCAAATTAGGCCAATTTTACAAAGGACCTTGTCCTTAAACCTCTCACCAATCTTCAAAACCACCAAGTAAACACTCAAAAGGTGTTAAAAATACATATTTCATAATTTATTTGAAGAAACACTCATTCCAAATATCCAAAAAAAGAAACCCTCCTTATTTGCCTAAAAACTAGGGTTTTAAAGGAAAACATATTCCCAGACCTTGAAAAACCTTGTCACCAACCTGAAAAGGACCAAATACCTTTGCACATGCTTAATTCATCATAAAATAATGTTTCCCCAATCTTTTACTCACTTTTCCTTATCAAACCCTCACCTATTCACTTGGAAAACTCATACTTTCACTCTAGGGCATCTGCCCAATACATTTTTCGACCTCCCCTGCACTCTCCAACATTTAGTCATAATTCAAATAGAAAATGAATAATAATTATTTGAATCCAAAACATGCATCACATTCTATGCTTCACATACTATAGGATTAAAATAAATCATAATTGAATTTTATGAAGTTTTGGCCGAGTTAAGGTGGTTAGACATCGAGTTCTTATATTTTTTAAAAGTTGTAATAAAAAATTCATAATTAATTATTTACTTTGAAAAAAATTTAAAAAATATATGCATCACATATGGATATCAATCCTCTACTTATGTCCAAAATCTTGTAAAAAAAATATTATCATTTTATTGTGGTTAGGGTGGTCAGACATACACCTACTTATTTTTTCCCTGAAATTTAAGTACTATTCCATTGAAATTTCAAATTTTCACCAAATAGTTTTTTTTTTGTTTAAATAAACCTAGTGTTTTAGAAACTAAATTCAATTTTCTATAGATTCTATTTTTACATATTTTTGAAATAATATAGATAACTTATTCAAATTTTTATGTCAAGTTGCCTAACTCTGATTTTTCTAAATTTTTTGCCACTTAAGAACCTATTTTTTCCATGATGATCTTGCACATACCCTAGCACATCAACACCAACATGTAGAAGCTCAACTATTATAGTCATTTGAAAGGAATTTTTTTAAAATAAATGTACACCTCTGCACTTTCTCAATTTAGATTTTTCCTCCTCTTGAATTATTCTCTCTCTTCATGTCTCATGCTATAAAATCCCCATGGTTTGTAGTCCCACTTATCATAGATGAGGATTAGGCCCAAGGCTGCCAATAGATCCCTGAGCTCATCCTCACAAAATTGCTTCATCAACGATACTCAACTGTTAGCAATATTGAGGGGAAGTATGTATAACTTCATTTTGTTTCTTCCAATGCCATAGATCTTTTCGACAACAGTCAGTTGGTGGCATGCCTCTAATGCAAAGAATCTATTTGTCACAATCTGGGGAGTGGAAAAACTCATTAGGAAATTCATGGTATCTAATGAATGTGAAGTCCACAACTAGGAAATAATCCACTAGGTTGGGTGAGATTTTCATCCATTGTAGGACCTCAGGAGAGAAGTGGCCAATAGGGAAAGGCAACAATTCTTGAAGCACTAGCCTAAAAAAAAATCCGCAAACCAATAATATCCCCCTATTCTAGAAAGTACATGGGTCCACACAAAAACTGGTTGGAGAAAGCCCCTTTTATCTAGTCTAGATACTGGTACATTTATCCCCATCCATTCATAATTCTGATGAAAAACTAAATGAGCCAAGAAAGAAGAATACCTGAATTTGGAATCAACTTTGTAATTCTTCAGCCGATTCAACATGTTTTTAGTTGTCACCTCAGCAAAATTATAGTAGCTCTAGTTATTTTCTCTTTTTAGCACAAAGGATAAGCTGAATTGAAAATAAAGAACCTAATCTTGCGTTGTCATCAAGACCAAAAACCTAGGCCAACATTGAGAACACTAATTGCATTTCTATCTAGGATTTCTCATATGAAAGAGGAAAAGGAAGGTGACCTATGTCTAGCCATTCCTTTGTTTCTTCTTCATAAAAAAAAATCTTCTAGCCATGTATTCCCTAAATAGATAGATCTTTTCTTCATCAAAAGGCTCTACATGCTAGGCCATAGGGATGTATAACATGTCCCGTATGGCGTGAGCAAAAATAGTAACCCTAATCCTACCATTTTGAATGACCCCTATTACATCATCAAATTTCCTTGCACATACATTGACTAACTCCTAGCATGGATGCATAGTGGGAAACATGAATTATGGTAAACCAAAATCCTAGAGCTGAAGCGCAAAACCCTCAACCAACTTATATGTTTCCTTTCTCTAAAACACACCTTCTCTACAATTTTTAGGTTAACTGGCAACTTGGGGTTAAAAACATTGCCAACGATATCTTGCATTGCCTCTCTTTTCATATGCTTATCAACTCGAACCTTCTTATAGAATTTGAAAGGTTTCTCCTTGAAACATATAATTTTTGGATCCTAATGGCTACTCTTTCACTTCTAGGGGTTTTCACCTAAAAGGAGAGAGATAGAGTCCAAAAATGCATATGATTCACTCAAATTAGGATGTATTCATTGTTGTATGATGAAAATGAACTTAACTAAATGCAATTGACTAATCTAAGTGACTGAAAATGAATGAAAAAGTGTAATTAAAGCTATGTTTGAAAACACATTGTGATGCAAAAAACTATGTAAATGGAGAAATTATGCAAAACAGAAAGAACAAAGTTAAATCTGAGTGCACCTAGATGAAATGTGAATTTTCTAGAGTGTTTTGGATGCTGATGAAATTCACTAATTTTTCACAGTGAGACTCATTCACCTAGGGTAGCGAATCAATCCACCTATTGATGAAAAACTATCAGGAGTTGATTTCTGTCTATCAAGATCTAAAATTTGACAAAACTCAAGTTTCAGATCCTAAGGTGGGACTCATTTTCCACAAGTGGAAAATCAGTCCTCTCCCAAATTTTTGAGAAACCAGGAGACAACTCTACAATACCATATCTTGGAATGTTTGTTTGTCGGGTTATCGAAGTCAAATCTATAGAAGACAAACAAATAACTCTTTCCAAGCTTGAAATTGACTTAAATTTACTTGAAGCACCTAGTTGACATGAAAATAAATCTTCAACACCTAATAACTTGTGAAATTTGCAATGAAAAGGTTGCAAACAAACAATCAATAGGGGAAAAATGATTAGGGGTTAGCGAATAGGGATTTCCTTGGTCATGTAACGCCCCAACTTAGTTATGTTATAACAAAGAGCAAAAACAAAGTTAACTGATTTTTTTTTTAATAATTGTTTATACAGATGTTATAAAGTTTCCAAGACGTTGTTACATAATATTAATAAATAAGCTTAACACATTGATCATCAACAAAAGTACAAATTTGATTTCATGTAAGATCCAATTTATAAAACTACATACAATCAAATATACCAAATGTCCATTTTACATAAAGTGAGATTTTAAAGAATCTCCATACATCAAAGGTGGTACAATCAATACACTCTTATACAAGAGATAAATTACAAAAAAGATAGTGTACATCTGACATTTGATACAATATCCATGAACAAGCTCTGCATCAACAGTCATGAACAAAGTAGTAACTGGAACCTGATGCAAGCATAGGATCAACTGCAAGAAAGTTCTAAGAAAGGTGTAGCACAGTTTCCTCCTGACCATGTGGAACCCAAAGGTCCACTCCCTCCATGCTAGGAGATAATTGACAGGTCCACAAACAAAGAAGATAGAACATCACGTTTACGTGGTTTACAAATTCACATCACGACATAACGATTGCAAGTCAAAACAGATACAAATCCAATTAACAATCACATTCAAATAGAAATCTGAACACATGGTACACCATCATGATATAGACTAAAAGTGTCATCACATCATTGAGATAGGTTACCCTGGTGAATCTTCCTAGACTACCTGCCCTCACCAAGAGTTACCCTGGTAGCCTCTACCGATTCTTGGTCCCTATGCAGACTAATGTGGAGTCACTTCATCTTTCAAGAGGACAAGATGATGACTTGCCATTCCAGGCCTTCTCAGCCTTTTCTCAACCTAAACGAGCGTTAAGAAGTAGGCGAGGCAAACATTATCTGAATTAGTGTTTACAACTACCCAACCCCTAATACGTCAGTTAGGTTTTCACTTAATTAACACACCTACAATAGGTTACCCAGACAATCACTTCCATATTTCGGTCCCTATCGTAAGCCACTCTTCTATAACATGACTCAACATAAAATCAATCTAGGGGATGCTATCAAGCACAAAAATCAAAACCAAAATGTTTACATCCTTCACTAGAGGCAAATCATAATCTCTAGGATGTCACTTCAAAAGACCACAAAATAATACAAAGCGATACCCCCACATAAGACAATTGTAATATGAGCACCATCATAGAAATGTAATAATCTTACCAATACAAATTCCATTTTTCAAACTTTTGATGAAAATAAAATAACATCATCAATATTACATTATATACACCCACCAAATAGTCACAATTTACCAAACTTCAAGAGTTAAGAATCCACAATAAACAAGCTATAGATATTAATTGATCATAGACTAATTTAAGAAAACACTTCAATAACATTATAGAATAAAGATATTTTAAATCTTTTAAAAAAATTAGATAAATCACAATAAAAATCTATAAACTATCCCTTAATAATCTCAATTAACTAAAACATAATGAATTAAAAATTCTTGGTAACAATCTAAAAATATTATTATATATACTTCAAACAATTTTAAGAAAATTGTATTTATTTACATTATAGAATAAGGATAATGTATATTCTTTGTATTTAAGTAATTCAATCACTTAATATAAAACAATTCAATGCATTTTTTTTAATAAAGATTTTATTGTCATAAATTTAAAGTCTTAAATATCTTTTCTTTACTATTCATGGACTCGCACTTAACTAGCATCTATTCTTGGTAAGAATCTATCTATTGGTTATCTAACCAAGAAAATTTTCCCGATCATTGCATGCAAAGAGTGAGTTCGTTCATGACTAAGAGTAAACAGTTTAAACAAATACTACAACTGTAGGATCTTTCCAAGACGCGTGAACAAATTTAAAGAAAAAGATTACTCCAGCCTAATATTTGAAACACACTAAAATTTAATCTTTAATTTCAGAGATAGTGATTAAAGAAAGAAGAAGAGTTTCAGACGCATGTACAAAAAAAAAATATAATGATATTGTTTTCACATACCATACACTTCATCAAAGCGTACTCACTATTGGAATGGAAAATCCCCACGCCATACACAGGAGATACGCCGAACTACTATACTAAATGCATACGAAACTTATAAACTAAATGTAAGATGCAGAAGGAACAACATTTTCTCAATTCAATTTTCTGTTCAAATTTAATCAGTAAATATTATCAAAAGAAAACTGTGCACGATTTATGTCAGGGAGATCTGTATTAATAATTTATAAGTCCTTCCATCAAAATAAGAGAGTCAATATTAAAGTAAAAATATGGAAATTTTAAAAGAAACAACGCGTAGATATAAGGAATAGATTGTAATAAAACCAGTGATATAAATCTTCAAGTTAGATTACTCACCTATAGGAGAATGATCCACATCCAAAGTCTAAGTTTTAGGAAGAAAATTAGCCATCTGGTAATATAAATAATGTATAATTGCTTAGGGCGTAGATTAAAAGTTTGAGAATAATATAATCACAAAGTAAAATTATGTTATAGCTCTGATATTAAATCAATAGGCTGTGTTCTCCTTAAGAAATTAATAGGAAATAAGGCTTTTACAACTATAAGACTTCTTGAATCTAAGTTTTCACAAATATCTAAAGACAACGCCTCTACCAAATGACTCAAAAGTGTAACTCCATGACTTCGATTTATTTCTACCTCATGCAGACTATGTTCTTAATGCTATATCAGAAATTTTCAATAATACCATGAATATTAAAAGAAATCCATTACCATTTTCCAATTTCTAAGAACAACTGCTATTCCTATCTTCTTGAATTTCTCACAATTTCATAAATTTGTATTTTTAATAAAATCTGATTGCCTATTCTAATTATTTCTCTGTTTTATATGCAGGTTTGATATATCATTGATCTTTCCAAACGTTCAAAGAAGAATTTTACTAAAACTTAAAAAGAAGAAAACCTGGTTAATCTAGAAATCAAGCTGAAACACACTTTGAAACTTTTTGTTGATTCCTCTATTAATTTTCCAGGCTTTGACGGTGAAATTCCAATCAAACCAACTTCAAATCATGCTTGCGAACATAATCTTAAAGAAAATTCTTCTAAAACAATTGCTATACCAAAATTTTGCTAAAAACTGCCGTCGTAAGAAATCTTCCTGTCAATGCACAATTCCCCATTTTTTGATATTAATTCATGTAATAAAGATTTCAATCATTCAATTTTAACCGATAGTTCAATTCGCATTGTAAATAACTCATTCTTCAAAATATCATAACAAACCTTTAACTAACAATCAGAGATTCTTATCTCATCGAAAATATCTTGGTTTAAAAATATCTATTTCACACAATTCAATTAGCACAATTAAAACATCAATAATATTATTTTAATTAAAACATTGCAAAGAAATAACTTATTTAATTTAACTTAATAAATTAAATCATTAACATTGGTTAAAACATTAATAAACATTTAATAAAATTAAATATTATATTCGCAAGCACAAAACAATATATATTTGAACATGACAAGACAAACTGGGTTACACAAGGTAACACAGAGATACTCGTTCAAAAATGAATGATGGTTTAAAAGGACCTGTCAATACCTCCGACAACATATTTATAATGAATTAGGGTACACTCAGACCTGACAAGCAGGTGGAGCTGTTACCCAGTACCTGTGTCTACAAGAAAACATCAAGGTTAAAACATTTATATATAAACTCATGTTAGAAAACACACCGTGAATAAGAATTGCATCGTAGTAGGGTACTCACGAATGAGTAATGCTACACTGTCTTATCCACTGACACAAATGAGCAAGATCAATCATATACCATCATATCGACATGATAACATAAGCAATAGTCATAACTAATAAGCCATATCATGAATGAATCTATCACAGTGTCTTCGAACCAACATAACCAAATAACCAAGATGTCAATGTATCATCTGCAAAATCAAAACAACATAGTATCAAAGTAATCTAAAGTATCTAACAAGCAGAATCAAACTAAAGCAACTAAGATAGGAAGTCACAACAGGAGGGTCACTACATCCTCCCCCCTAGGATAAGGCTTACTCCTAGAAGCCTTCAAATAGAAAATAAATAACACACACATCCAAATAAATCCTCTGAAGAGATAGAAGACTCGGCAGTGGGGTCGCACTAGACCTGTACCTAATCAACGTCTTGATCCATTAGGATCAACTCTTGACTCTGAAGGATGTGCATGGTTCCCAAAGAATGATGTCTGTCCTCCACCAGAAACCTCTTCGACTGCACCCTGGTGCTTGACCTAGCAGTTATCCACTGTGGTATACACCCTATGTGATCTACTTGCGTCTCCTACTATTGGCTCAGAAGCCACTGATATCTGACTAAACCCAGAAGTGCCTTTTTGAGGACATTGACGAGAAATGTGACCTTGTTGACTGCAAGTGAAACATTCTATACTCCTAAATCCTCTATCACCTGGAGGTACACTAGACCGTGGAAAACTACCTCCACTAACCACAGACTGAGAACTCTGTGCTGGTTGATTGAAATGATCACGTTGAACTTGTTGCCAACTTTGATCTCTCTCTCTGAATCCAACTACCACTATGTTGAGATCAAGAACTGTTACCCTGTTGAGGTTGAGTATTCCTATTCTTTTGTTGATTATGTTGTTGTTGCTGTCCACCCTTACCAGTTGCCTGCTGATTCGTAGAGGAACAACCTATCTGAAACTGACCACCATGCTGACTAAAACCTGAAATAGGAGCACTGCCTATCTGTACTCCAGTGTGTCCACCCAATGCCATATTCAGATTCTCCTCCACAATCTGTCCCTTCTCCATAGCAACCTCCATAGTCTTCAGCTCGAAGACTCTAACTCCACCACTAATATGGGAATTTAAGCCCCTAATGAAGTGTTGCACCAACATTGACTCATCATCCACAATCCCTGCATATTGCTTGAGCTCATAAAACCTGCACTCAAATTGTTCCATAGACATAGCCATCTGATGAAGATCATGAAACTCATCCGCACATCACTGCCTCCAATGCTCGAATAGGAAATGTGCTCTGAATCTCTCTAGGAACATATCCCATGAGACTACACCAATCTCTAGATGGAGCTTCTACTCTTCCAATTGCCACCAAGTAGAGGCAGAGCCTCTAAGGTGCATTATGGCACAACGAGCATGAGTATTGCTGCCATAAGGATGCATTGCAAAGCATCGTCCCAAATCAAGCAACCAAGTCTCTGCCTCTAAACCACCACCAGATCCATCAAATGTAGGAGGGCATGCCCTCAACAAATCTCGCATGTGACCTGCAATAATGGCATCTTGCTGCACTGAATCATCAACTCTCCTTGGAGATCTATCACATTCTCTATTCACTTCTTGTTCCACTTCCCGTCTAGGCCCAAGTCGAGCTAGGACCTCCTCTAGTAAAGGGCGTAACTGTGACCCCTCTACCACTGACTATTCCAGAATCTGTGCATCATTACCCTGATCCAACTATGGACCCAAATGTTCTGTCTGATCACTCTGATGAGGGCTCGGAGGGGGAGTAACCTGGCAGTTTGGCCCATGGCCACCACCTCAGCCTCGACCACGACCTCTAACACAATGCCTAGGCATGATCCTACACACAAACCAAGACAAGTCTTGTTATAAGACAAACAAAGCAAATGAAAAACACAACAACCAAGTCTAATGTACTAAACAACCTAATGGGCTCATTAAACCATAGCACCCAGTGTTAGAACTTGGCTCTGATACCAATCTGTAACGCCCCGACTTAGTTATGTTATAACAAAGAGCAAAAACAAAGTTAACTGATTTTTTTTTTTAATAATTATTTATACATATGTTATAAAGTTTCCAAGACATTGTTACATAAACTTAATAAATAAACTTAACACATTGATCATCAACAAAAGTACAAATTTGATTTCATGTAAGATCCAGTTTATAAAACTACATACAATCAAATATCCCAAATGTCCATTTTACATAAAGTGAGATTTCAAAGAATCTCCATACATCAAAGGTGGTACAATTAGTACACTCTTATACAAGAGATAAATTACAAAACAGATAGTGTACATTTGACATCTGATACAATATCCATGAACAAGCTCCACATCAATAGTCACGAACAAAGTAGTAATTGGAACCTACTGCAAGCATAGGATCAACTACAAGAAAGTTCTAAGAAAGGTGTAGCACGGTTTCCTCTTGACCATGTGGAACCCAAAGGTCCACTCCCTCCGTGCTAGGAGATAATTGACAGGTCCACAAACAAAGAAGACATAAAATCACGTTTACGTGGTTTACAAATTCACATCACGACATAACGATTACAAGTCAAAACAGATACAAATCCAATTAACAAATCACATTCAAATAGAAATCTAAACACATGGTACACCATCATGATATAGACTAAGAGTGTCATCACATCATTAGGATAGGTTACCCTGGTGAATCTTCCTAGACTACCGGCCCTCACCAAGAGTTACCCTGGTAGCCTCTACCAATTCCCGGACCCTATGCAGACTAATGTGGAGTCACTTCATCTTTCAAGAGGACAAGATGACGACTTGCCATTCTAGGCCTTCTCAGCCTTTTCTCAACCTAAACAAGCGTTAAGAAGTAGGTGAGGAAAACATTATCCGAATTAGTGTTTACAACTACCCAAACCCTAATACATTAGTTAGGTTTTCACTTAATTAACACACCTACGATAGGTTACCCAGATAATCACTTCCGGATTTCGGCCCCTATTGCAAGCCACTCTTCTATAACATGACTCAACATAAAATCAATCTAGGGGATGCTATCAAGCACAAAAATCAAAACCAGAATGTTTACATCCTTCACTAGAGGCAAATCACAATCTCTAGGATGTCACTTCAAAAGACCACAAAATAATACAAAGCGATACCCCCACATAAGACAATTGTAGTATGAGCACCATCATAGAAATGTAATAATCTTACCAATACAAATTCCATTTTTCAAACTTTTGATGAAAATAAAATAACATCATCAATATTACATTATATACACACACCAAATAGTCACAATTTACCAAACTTCAAGAGTTAAGAATCTACAATAAACAAGCTATAGATATTAATTGATCATAGACTAATTTAAGAAAACACTTCAATAACATTATAGAATAAAGATATTTTAAATCTCTTAAAGAAATTAGATAAATCACAATAAAATTCTATAAACTATCCCTTAATAATCTCAATTAACTAAAACATAATGAATTAAAAATTCTTGGTAACAATCTAAAAATATTAATATATATACTTAAAACAATTTTAAGAAAATTGTATTTATTTACATTATAGAATAAGGATAATGTATATTCTTTGTATTTAAGAAATTCAATCACTTAATATAAAACAATTCAACGCATTTTTTTTAATAAATATTTTATTGTCATAAATTTAAAGTCTTAAATATCTTTTCTTTACTATTCATGGACTCGCACTTAACTAGCATTTACTCTTAGTAAGAATCTATCTGTTGGTTATCTAACCGAGAAACTTTCCCGATCATTGCATGCAAAGAGTGAGTTCGTTCATGACTAAGAGTAAACAGTTTAAACAAATACTACAACTGTAGGATCTTTCCAAGATGCATGCACAAATTTGAAGAAAAAGATTACTCTAGCCTAATATTTGAAACACGCTAAAATTTAATCTTTAATTTCAGAGACAATGATTAAAGAAAGAAGAAGAGTTTTAGACACATGTACAAAAAAAAGATAATGATATTATTTTCGCATACCATACACTTCATCAAAGCATACTCACTATTGGAATGGAAAATCCCCATGCCATACACAGGAGATACGCCGAACTATTATACTAAATGCATATGAAACTTATAAACTAAATGTAAGACACAAAAGGAATAACATTTTCTCAATTCAATTTTCTCTTCAAATTTAATCAGTAAATATTATCATAAGAAGACTGTGTACGATTTCTGTTAGGGAGATCTGTATTAATAATTTATAAATCCTTCCATCAAAATAAGAGAGTCAATATTAAAGTAAAAATATGGAAATTTTAAAAGAAACAACGCGTAGATATAAGGAATAGATTGTAATAAAACCAGTGATATAAATCTTCAAGTTAGATTACTCGCCTACAAGAGAATGATCCACATCCAAAGTCTAAGTTTTAGGAAGAAAATTAGCCGTCTGGTAATATAAATAATGTATAATTGCTTAGGGAACAGATTAAAGGTTTGAGAATAATATAATCACAAAGTAAAATTATGTTGTAGCTCTGATATTAAATCAATAGGTTGTGTTCTCCTTAATAAATTAATAGGAAATAAGGCTTTTACAACTATAAGACTTCTTGAATCTAAGTTTTCACAAATATCTAAAGACAACACCTCTACCAGAGGACTCAAAATTGTAACTCCATGACTTTGATTTATTTCTACCTCACGCAACTATGTTCTTAATGCTATTTCAGAAATTTTCAATAATACCATGAATATTAAAAGAAATCCATTACCGTTTTCCAATTTCTAAGAACAACTGCTATTCCTATCTTCTTGAATTTCTCGCAACTTCATTAATTTGTATTTTTAATAAAATCTGATTGCCTATTCTAATTATTTCTCTGTTTTATATGCAATTTTGATATATCATTGATCTTTCCAAACGTTCAAAGAAGAATTTTACTAAAACTTAAAAAGAAGAAAACCTGGTTAATCTGGAAATCAAGCTGAAATGCACTTTGAAACTTTTTGCTGATTCCTCTATTAATTTTCCAGGCTTTGACAGTGAAATTCCAATCAAACCAACTTCAAATCACGCTTGCAAACATAATCTTAAAGAAAATTCTTCTGAAACAATTGTTGTATCAAAATTTTGCTAAAAACTGTTGCCGTAAGAAATCTTCCTGTCAATGCACAATTCCCCATTTTTTGATCAATTCGCATTGTAAATAACTCATTCAGTTCAACTCATTCTTCAAAATATCAGAACAAACCTTTAACTGACAATCAGAGATTCTTATCTCATCGAAAATATCTTGGTTTAAAAATATCTATTTCACACAATTCAATTAGCACAATTAAAACAACAATAATATTATTTTAATTAAAACATTGCAAAGAAAAAACTTATTTAATTTAACTTAATAAATTAAATCATTAACATTGGTTAAAACATTAATAAACATTTAATAAAATTAAATATTATATTCGCAAACACAAAACAATATATATTTGAACATGAAAAGACAAACTGGGCTACACAGGGTAACACATAGATACTCGTTCAAAAATGAACGATGGTTTAAAAGGACCTGTCAATACCTCCGACAACATATTTATAATGAATTAGGGTACACTCAGACCTGACAAGTAGGTGGAGCTGTTACCCGGTACCTGTGTCTGCAGGAAAACATCAAGGTTAAAACATGTATATATAAACTCATGTTAGAAAACACACCGTGAATAAGAATTGTAGCGTAGCAGGGTACTCATGAATGAGTAATGCTACACTGTCTTATCCACTGACACAAACAAGCAAGATTATACAATCATATCAACATGATAACATAAGCAATAGTCATAACCAATAAGCCATATCATGAATGAATCTATCACAGTATCTTCGAACCAACATAACCAAATAACCAGGATGTCAATGTATCATCCGCAAAATCAAAACAACATAGTATCAAAGTAATCTAAAGCATCTAACAAGCAGAATCAAACTAAAGAAACTAAGATAGGAAGTCACAATGGGAGGGTCACTACAGGACAAACCTCACTTTTGGTAATTAAACCCTTGAAAAGATAATGAAATGCAAGAGAAAGATAAAGTAATAACATGCAAATGTTATCAACTCACCTAACCCTTGATGTTGCAAATCTAAAATGATGTTAATGGAAACTTCAAAGTGCTTGAATGCTTGAGATTGCTTCAATGAATTAGGAGATTGAATACTTGAGTGAGGAGATGTAAAATGAGGTGAAAATCACATATTTATACAACTCTTGTGCATTAGTATCCATTCATACCTTATCACAAGCTGGCATGAAGTTATTTTTGAATAAAATCTCAAAAGGAAATTTGAAATATTTTGAATTTGGGGCCAAGGGGGACTCATTCACCACCCTAGGCAAATGGGTCCCACCTAGGACATAAAAACAAGTGGTGAGAAATTTTTTATGTTTAAAAAGGTAATTTTTAGGTGAATTGTGATTAATAGAGTCTAGAAGAATGTAAAAATTTATTACAACACTTCACAAAACCTTCACAAGAGGTTGTTCTTTGTGTTTTAGTACCTAAATAAGCATCCTAAAGCCATTTTACAACATCAAATCAAAGCAACATAGTTCAACTTTGCAGAACAAACCCTAAAAGACCATGAAAATGACAAAGGGCCATTTTTTCTATGGCACCTCCTGCTTACCAAAGACATTGGCGAATGACTTCCACCCAAAAAAATTGACATAGCTAGGTCATTGACTTGAAGCTACAACTTGTCTTCTAGAGGTTGAGGGTTCCGCTATGATTGTATCAAGAAGTTGTAGAGAATTCCTTAGCGAAAATGATCACTTGCCTTTTTCTTCAAAAGGAAAAACTACTTTTGAGTGAAATTAATTCTCTTGCTTATACATGTAGTTAAGACTA
>VDFB02064363.1:178787-192875 GCA_007258455.2 Sequoia sempervirens
GTAAGCTCTGATATTTTTGGATCCCATCGGAGATAGTAATCAGACACCTGCTCTGGAGTTGGATTTACACTTGGCACCATCAAAATATAGGGTCCATAGATGATTATCAGACTAGTCATTGGATTTCTCTTGATCCTTCATCAATTTTGAAAAAACTTGATCATCATCAAATATTACATAGGTGCCTATCCTTGTAGCATGGAAATTTCCAAAAGGATTAAAGTCAATGAATTAGTTGAGCAGCACTTCTTCCTCAGGAGTCCACTCACTTGTATCCTCTTCATCTTCTAGCATTTCTACATAATATTTCTCCTTTTGAGAGATGGAAGTATGTGCAACTTCAAAGCATAGGAATGCATTGTCCACAACATGTTCAAGATGTAAATATTTATAAAGAATCTTCATCTTCACCCCATGCTTGGTTCTTAATATCAGGTGGGACCAGTCAAGTGCTAGATATTCGCCAAGCTTGGTGGTGAAATCTCTTGATAGAAACATTTTGAAGACTGGTGAAATGTCTATCACTACTACTTCATGCGTGACTACTTGACTTGGGTAGGAGAAAAGAGTTAGAGACAGATCTTTTATTCAACCAATAGTTAGAACCTTCTTCACATCTAGTTGCATGATTCCCTTTTCAAGGGGCTCATACTTAAGCCTCAAAGCATCCACCACTTGTTTTGGCATGACAGTCGTACTAGCTCCTGAATCCATCATATTATTATGCAAAAGCTTATCTCCCACAATAAGTGTTAAAAAGAAAGATGTGGGCTTTGGCTTACTTACCTATTTATCCTTTGCAACCTCCACGTCATTTGCTTTTGGAACTTAAGGTTCCAACATGGGTACCTTGTCTTTTCTTTGATCGCATATCAGAACTACTGTCGTCTTAAGCATTTTTTATTATTTCTTCAATGCCAAAGCATGGTCTTTTGTTTGGGAATAGATATGGCATCCCATAATGATACATTAGTAGGTTCCTTCTTTAATTGCTCCACCACATTAAGCATCTTGAATGTTTGGGCCTTGGGCTTAAACGGTGTGTTTTTGGAATAAAGTGTTTCAACATGACTGAGCTTGGTGTTTCACTTGTGTCTTTCTTGGGAAATGCTAGATTTTGTGGCTATGAGATGGCCAGATGAGAGATGGTGGAAACTGCTTCTCTTGCGGTGGTAGTTAACATGAATGAGGTCATGGTGGAGGTTGTTTCATTTATTCTCTAGTGAGCCTTTTTTTATACCTCATGTTGTAATCTGACTCTACTTGTGGAGCACTAGTCATTAGAGCTTCATTTGTGAATACCATGTCTTCTTCCTCCATCCATGATAACAAAACATGATTGAGTGCAATGTCTAGCTCTTGCTCTAGGACCATCGCTTGCATTTGTGCTCTAAAACGAGCATTCTCTATTTCAAAAGACTCATATTCATCCACACTTGAAAGCACACCTTTGCTTCTTTGTTCCGCCATCCTTTTTTTCATATTTCCCCTATGGAAATTTTAGGGAAGATGACTATCATTGCATGGAAAACACTATAAATTCTCTTCTACTAGTTTTTTCTAGCCTGAGATCACTTCTCTACTCTAGCTATCTTTTACCATTTGAAGTGGCATAGTGACTGGAACTATCTAGCTCATAGATGTTGTTTGTTGACCTCCTCCTTGGGAATACCCCTGGTATTTATTTTGTTGATAGGATGGCCTACTTATGTTGTAGGTATGAGTGCTTAGCTTTGGAGGAATCACTTGCTTCCATTTGATGATAACCAACTCATTAGCAAGAGTTTGCATGAAACTCTTCATATCGTTAATATCCACCGTGACTGAGTTGGAGCCCAACATGCTACTTTTTGTGGTAGGATACACATACATGGACTATGCGCCATGCCTAAGGTCAATTGCATAAAAGCAGATCTTAAAGAAGCTTCTTCTCAAGATGTTCCAGAGAGTTCTAAGAACATAGGCATAGGGGGTCATAGTGGGAGCTTCCCAGCATTGATCAAACTATTTTTTGTGTGCAAGGCCACCTCATATGCATCGTGAAAGATTTCTCCTCCCATGTAAGTTATCGTAACTGTGATGTCCAAATTGATACCCTTATATAGAACATGAATTCCATCGCAGCTAGGGGTTGAGCAATCACAGGGATCCTCTTCCAATTTTTATCAAACCTAGTGTTGAAATCACTCATGGCATCTTGCGGGGCCCTTTTGATGGTGATCGCTTGATGTAATAGTGAGGAGCAATCTCCCTTTCTCAAAAATAATTCAAACCACCTTTTTCCAAGCTGGTCCCAAGAGATAATAGATCCCAAAGCCAAAGATCAATACCAATCTTGGGATTTCCCTTTGAAAGAGGCAACTAACAGCCTCAAAGTGATATTTTCCTCTACTATATTATGTACCCTACATACCTTTGCTATATCTTGTAGGTGTTCAAAAGGGGTTTTGAAGTCTTCTCCAGAGAATTTTGGGATAGCCTTGAGGGAATTAGCGGGCATGGCAGGCCATACATCTAGGGGTGTGGTTGGTTGTAGTGGAGTACCACTATCCCACATTACAAAATTTCTAGGAGCAGGGGGTATATGAGCCATAACTTAGAAAATATTCCTATTAATTGGGTATACAGGTATTCTAATTTGGAAATTTAAGCCTTCAAGTGGATTAGATAAAGTTCTAGATACTGGGCTCTTACTTCATACTCTATTAATCCTTATAGGTGATGCAGAGCCTGTAAGTCTTCTCCTCCTAGGTACTAAGGTAGGTAATTGAGAGTATTGAAAGTGACCTCTTGAAGATGCTCTTATTTGGACTCTAGGCATGAAACTTCTAGTTTCCTTCCTTAGCCTAATTCAAGAAATATTTCTAACTTCTAATCATCTGTTTGGGAAGCTTCTTGTCCCACTGGGTGTGCTAGAAAAAGAACTATTGAGCATTAAAGCTTGAACCTCTATGATAGTCTTATGGGAAATTTAGTGAGTGGGGGAAAAATTGGGTCTCAATGAATCCCTCTGGGATTTTTATAGAAAGCCGACTCTCCTTAGGGTTTGGAGATAAGGGGAGAAGAAAATATAAACATAAAACATAAAAGGAAATGTGCCAAAGCTTTTACAACATTTCAAACCCAAATCATTCCTATGAGTGATATAAATAGACATAGAATGCCACAACCCTTCATTGTTGGAAAGAGAACAAACAAAAAGGATAACTTCAAGCATAGTGCAAACTTTCAAATATTTCCACAAGAAGTGTTCATTAAGGTCCGATCAAACATAAATATTTCTTATGAGTAATAGAACAATATCTCAAAAATCACATGAACGAGCTTTCTCCTAATACAACATAGCATGACAAAACAACAACTTTTAGAAAAATAAAGAATTCCAATGACATAGTCCAATTTTATTAAGCTACTACTCTACCATACAAGCATACATCATGGAAATTGGATATTTAAATTATCCATATTTAGCTTGCAAGATAGTTTTTCATTCAAAACGATAATATAAAGAAAGAAAGCTTGAAAAAAGCCATACATGCATAGTCTCAACAATTTCTCCTCAATAGTTCATGCTTTTAAATATCAAATGAAATTTGAAATAGAGATCTGATGTCAATCCAACAATATTTTAAAACCTTAAGCATAGATATAACATGCGAAAATGGTTCTACAACTTTTCTTTGGAAATGGATTCTGAAACCTAAGAAAATTAAAGAAACTTCTCTTTAAAACCAAAGAAATTGTAAGCGTCTTGGTGTGGCAGATTTTATTATTTGCACTTCCTATAGTTTCAAAAGAAAAGGCACCACCTCATTATAGAAGCTGATGATTTGCTTTCGGTGTTGATGTGCTTGATAGCATTAAATCTAATTGTAGATCCTTACTTATGGCGATGCCCTGTTGAAATTCCCAATAAGTTGCATTAGCCTTTCGAATGTTTAGCAAGATGGAGCCCACCTGCTATCAAATCCTAAAAGGAAATCTATCAAAGGTTACGCTAGCAATCCATCCTCTGAGGCACCAACTCAAAGCTTCCATCCCAAAGGCAAGAAAGAAAGTCCAACAAGCTTCAAAAACTCCCAAAAGATATTGTCTCATAAGAGCCTGAGTCCTCTATGTAGTGAAGGGAGATGAGAAGCACACACCACATGGGCAGAGATTTCATGTTTTTGAAAGAGTTTTGGAAAACTTTGCCAAGCTAACACATGTCTCGAGACTGACCCTCCTTGGAGGAAAATGATAAAAAGAAGCCATGCAACCACCACATGGTGCATTGCCAATATTTCCAATCAGCTTTTAATAAACTTGTACATCTCCGAAGCCAAAAAAAAAAGAAGCCAAAGATCGAAAGACTAAGGAAAAAAAAATTTCAGATAAACATAGTGAAGAAATTTTATATGTCAGTACTATATGGTACTATATACTATACTCATGGTGTCTTTATAGATTAATGTATTCTAAACCAAGATCATATACAGTTAGGGTTTGATTGGATAGTGTACAATAGTGCTATGGATGTGTAAATTTCAATGAGACTAATGTCTTATATTTGATTATCATACCATGAAGTCTTTTTTGGGTAATCTTTTTATTTATTCAAGAAGGGTTTCAGTCAAGGTTTGATTGGAAGAAAGAACAATGTGTAAACCTATATAGAAGTGATCTAATTGTGTATATGTCAATGTAAGTTTCCTTGATCTGAGGAGTGTGCTTTGATTTGGTTAGAAGTATGATCTGATTGAGGATTGGAGAGTGTGAAATAGTGCTATGGTATGTGTGAATAAGGGAGATGAAGTTTTTGGTGGTGTAGAGATAGAGCATTTAATTGACTAGAAATAGAGTAACCCTGTGAGTTTTTCTTATTTCTTCTAAATGTTGTAAGTTTTCCAATGAGGCATGTTGGTTTGGAAGTGAGGCATATTTTGTAGCTAGTGAGGTTTTGCTAGTGAGGCATATTGTGTAGCCAGTGAGGCTTTGCTAGTGAGGCATAGAGTGTAGCTAGTGAGACATACAATTTGTAGCTTAAGTTAGGTTTTCCCTGAGTGAGACATGAGTACACATAGCGATTGAGGTTTTGGCCAGTGAGGCTTAATGAAACTTATTTTTAGAGTGGTTTTTCACCATTTTAGGGTTTTCCACTCACATAAAACTTGGTGTGGCTTGAGACAATGGAACATTCTAAATAAATTTGTAGAAGAAAAACTTACAAGGGAAATTTATACAAAGTCAAATATGAATTAGACAAATATTATTCAACAAGAATATCTTAATTCTACTTCCCTCCAAAGAATACTCACTATTGAAAATTCAACCCAGGGATCATCAATTTGGAACTTTATTTGAAGCCACAAATATTTAATCACCAAATAGACTAGTTGTGAAATTATAGATTGAAGGAAGGCCCTCTTTTGGGAGGACTTGTGGAATGAATATTCCACTCTTATAAATATCCCAAACATGGAAGAGATAAGGCATATCTTGGAAACATGGTGGGGTGAATATGTTAGGGACTACATCATGAAGTCTTATTATGGGTGTATTAGCCAATGGAGATGGAAAAAGTCTCCAAAATACACATATATTAGAAAATTAAAAAATATATTTTAAAATAAATTCTTGTTGAGAGGAAACCTTCTATAAGTGAAGAGGATGATTGCATTACATGGTGTGGCTCAAAAACATTGAACAACAATGTAAAGTAGGATTACAAACTACTAGAGTTGGCGAGAAAGAAATATGATTGGGCTTCACATCTTTGTTGGAATAAGAGTTTTCTACTCAAAGTTGGAGTTTTTCTTGGGAAATTTTATGTAAAAAGTTCTCACAATAGAAAATTTGTGAGAAATGGGGTTCTTGGGGCCATCTAGTGTTTTTTATGTAATAAAGAGGAAATAAATGTGGATCATTCACTATTAAAACATCATTTTTTATATGTTTACTAGCAATTGGTGTAGAGTAAATTAAATTTTCATTGACCTAGAGCACAAGATATTTTACTTCTATTTAATTCATGGCGTTTTATATTTAAAAAGGCCACCTTCTCTGACATTTGGATTGCTTTCCCTTCAATTGTCATATGAAAATTTGGAAGGAAATGAATTTCTAAGAGAAATAATTATCTTTATAAAATTTGATTAACAATCTTGGTAGGGCCATTGAAGAGGTGGTGAACAACACGGCTAAAATTCAAAGTAATAAACAAAAGGATTTTACCTCATGGGATGATGAATTGATGAAAATTTTTTCAATATTGAAAGTACTCATTATACATGGTGCTAGATGGGACAATCCTCAATTTTCTAGAAAATATGTCAATTGGTAATTTCCACCAATTAGGTGTTATAAATTAAGCTTTGATGGTGTTTCTACGGGAAACTTGTGTAGTTCTAGCATGGGTTGTATTGTGAGAGATCGTCAATGAAACTTGATTGGAGTCAGTTCAAAATACTGTTGAACATTTTTTATTTCTTAGTATTAGGAACATGTTCATAACTAGGTATTAAGAAATAAAAAATTGAAGAAAATTCATAGGTCATCATCAATGTAGTTAAAGGAAAAGGACCCAAAATTGACCAATAAATAAAATTATAAATCAAATGTGGCTCATCCTATATCAACTTGAATAATTTACTATCAAACATGTGTTCGAGGAGGAAAATTATCATGTAGATGCATTGGCCAACTTCAACCTTGATTATTACACAAGGAATCTTGTTGTCTGATTTATTTAAATCCTTGAATATGTCAATGTGCATCTTTATTTCATGAAATATCATTCCCTTCAAGAGGAGGATTCACATGTTGTGATAGAAAATAATCATATCAATGAAAGTTAATTTATTACTATGTTCTTGTTAAGGACATGGCACAAGAAATTATAGGAGGATAGGCCTCAATAGTTTATAGTTGCTTCACTCCTCATTCTTTCTACAAGGCTCTTGAAGATAGTATTAATTGATATCAATACTAGGTTATTCACAAGAAAAGGTAGACATTATTTATGGGATAATTTTCCAATTTAAGGATTAAGACCATCTTCAAGGTAAAATCTATTATATGTGCATGTCATTTGTATGGTCTTGGGATAACTCTTCCTCTCTATAACCCTTCATTACCGTGTTAATATTTATATTGATGTAATTTCCATTGTGGTTATCATGGAGGCTGAGGAATATGTTGAAATGCTAAGAATGGTGTCCTTGGCATTAATTAAGTTATGATCGACATTAGGACTTAACCTAGTTATCAACTTGGCAATCACAAGCTCATGTGTTCCTTATAGAGTGAAATTATGACCTCTTGATTCCCATGATGGCTTTCCTTCTTGGCTTTCATTTCTCATTTTTATAGTAGGCTATAATGACAAGCCATGTATTCAGTATGTTAAAATAGGGATTACATTTCTAAAAGTTTTGACAAAGGTGATGCCGCAAAATTGCGTTGATTAGACCTTTATACTAAAAGATGACTTTACAAACAATAAAGGTGATGCAAGTAATAGATTCAAAGGGTCATTATGTGTATAGTTTCTATTTATCTATTATAAAATATATATCAAAGAAAAATGTATATGACTAAAAGCTTGAATATATGAAATGTTCAATTGTAATTAACAACTCTATACTACTTGTGAAGGTTCTGCTAATATACCCTAGGATTTTCTAATATGGCCCTCCTTGTTGGATCTTTCAATAATTGTAACTCGTTTATGCTAGTTAATATTTGAATATGGACCCCAAGGCTATTTTTATCTATTAAAAAAATTATATGATCAAAGATACAATAAGTAATTTATTTCAACAAAAAAGAAATTAGAAAAATAAAATATATATAATAAGTTGAAGATGAAATTTGGACCTTGCAAGATTTTAAAGAAGCACATGAGTCAAGAAAAGCCTATGAAGTGGCGTTTCAAAGTGAGGTTAATATTTCACTCCTTTATAATATTAATGATTGATCAAATTATCATGAAGGAAATACAAAAGAAGGACAAGTAGAAGGGTAGTGGCATATCCCAACATATATTTCATAGAGAGATGAAGCATATATCTTAAATAGTCATGTGGGAAGTAGCACAAGAAATAGGTAGTATGAAGAGTACTTGGTCAAATGGAAAGGAAGGTCTATTGCAAATCCATCATGGTTGTCTAAATTAGAGGTTGATCATATTGGTCTTCCTCACACAATGAAGGTGTAACAAATTCCCTTCTTAGCCTACCTTGGGTTTTTGGTGCAAGAGCATCTAGAGGTGTAAGGGAAATCTTGCATCACACAAAAAATGTTTTATCTTCATTTTTGTTTTGTTTCACAAATACCCATGAAGCTTATTTCCTCTAAATTTTTTGGAATGTTTTATTACTTTCAAATTTTCAAAACGGGGTAAAAATAATAGGGCCATTATTTTTAGAAATTTTACATTTGAGCATTTATGGGTGAGATTCAAGCTAATATTAGGTCTAGATGTAAAGATATTAAAGATTTTATTTTAAAAAAATATTTTAAAATCGCTAATTGAGTGAAAGAGTTCTAACATTTCACACCCCTAAAATCTATGGTTCACTGTCATACTATGCCTTTTGACAATACAATGCAATTTCTTTAGGATTTCAATTATACAAATACATAGTCTAAGATATTCCCTCTTATAATCATTATGACCTATCTTTAGAACCATGACTGCCAAGTATACATGTTTTATTATCTTTGTATTTTATGCTTAATGGTTTTGTTACTTCTTTATGGTACTATCATTGTGACTACACTTGACCTGCAACTAGTTCATAATATTGTCCTTTTGGATTGATGTGTCAAGTCTTTTATCATGTGTCTTTGCCCCTTGACTTCCCTTGCATTAGGTCATTTTCTAGGTCACTTTCATTTATTGCTTATGAATTGTCATCATCATGGATCCTAAAATGATATGCATTCAACATTCAATATTGACAGTTGAAAATAAAACCAACAAAAATGGTGCATTGATTTGCACACTTGACAATAGTAAAACATTGGCGGGCCTTTTGATAAGTTTCAATGTTGACAACATCTCTTTGATAGTGGTATTGACACCTAGGATTTTGACATTAAACCATATTTTTCCATTGGTTTCCACATTGATAATGATAAGGTATTTTTCAATGATTTTAACAAGGGCTTATGACATTTCACAAGTATATATTCATCACTTGTTGTTCAACCTTAAAATAATAAAAACAATTCATACATAACTTGCAAGAAGTTTATTTGTTGTAAATATTAAATCATTTCCATAGATTGTTAGTGTCATATTATAATTATTTGTTAATTGTAGTTTATTTGTTGATATTATGAACTGTTAAAACAACTCATGTATTTAAGAGTTTATTTTTATTCATTATCCACATAATAATGAATTTGTTATAAGAACCTTCCTATAATATAAGATATTAAATCCTATATATGAAATTAAGGAGAAGTATTTGTGTAAAATTTACAATGGTAGCATAGCAACTTGGGTTTCATTATGGTGTCAGAGCAATTCATTCTCTAGCTAGCTCAAAGCATTTACATGGCTGCTAAATCCAGTGCAAGTCGCTTATCCAGATATCAATTGTGTTGAAAAATTTGTTCAGCACTTGTGGAAGGAATAAAGTTAAAAAGTTGTATTAAATATTGCATATTCTCTGTCCATGGTTTTCCTGCCAATTTCTTCAAACTTTAGAAAGTCGTCTCCTTGACAAATTTTGTAAGCAATTATTTCTTTTGTTGAGAACGGTGGAGATCATATCATATTGGTATGTGTGGTGTTGTTATACTTGGAGTTCATTCAAATTTGGCGGCAAATCTAGGATGAATTACTCCATCTTAAGCATCCAAATTAGTAATAAAGGGGTGTGTGTTAAGGCATTTGACAAAAACATATTGTTCAGATTTTTCTCTCCTGTGAGTTTTTTAATTTTCAATTAGGATGATCTTTATTGAGAAATCTATACGATCTATATTAAAAAAGAAATTTTATGATTTTTATATATTCACACTTTGCACTGAAGCCTTGCAGTAGTCTTCCAAGGTATTATTTATTGACTATGCTTCTCTCTTGCAAGTGACAGGAAGTCATCAAATCCTTTTAATGAGTAATAAGACTTGTATTTGAAACAATTTTAATTCAACTCCAGTTCTGCCTTTGTCTTTTTACCAGAATACGTCTTCCCAATGCCAATTTCATTATAATAGAAATAAATGGAGACAAATCCCATCCAATCGAAAGAAATTCCAAGGTTCTCCATTAAACAATTGTGAATCCCATTGCACCAATATTTATTGAAGCTAAATTTCTTCCAAACTCTTAAAAGGAAGCTCTCATTTACATGGTCATATGCCTTTTTTAATCTAGTTTAACCAACATCTTTTTTTCTTTTCATTTATGGAGCATATGTATAGCTTCATGAGCAATGATTATTCTATTTGTGTTGGATTTCCTTAGAGTGAACACATTTTGTTCATCTGAAATTATCTTTGAAAGTATTCCTTTTATTTAGTTATATATTTTGTTGTAAATTATTTTACATGGAGAAATGGGTCTAAAATCATCCAATGATTATATAGTGTTTTTCTTTAGTATTAGTGCAGTAAAAGTGTTATTTAAATCCTTGAGAACTATTTTTTCTTTTTAGATTTCTATATCCAGTTCTAGGAAAATTCACCAACAGCAATTTATCGATGGAAAATTCACTGTCGAAAATTCACTGCCATGACAAATTTGCCATTGATGAATTTGTCAAATGTCCTATATCACATCCAAGAGATCCATGCAAATGATATCTCAGCATTGTTTTTAAAAAATTGCTAGAAGTCCATTTGAATTTGAAGCCTTATTAGGTGCCAGCTAAAAAGTGACACTTATCTCCTCTGAATACAAGGGCCTCATGATGGAGTTGTTTGTTCTTGAGAGACCACACTTGGAATGTTATCTAAAAAACTTGAAATTAAAGCTTATGATATAGTTATTTTAAAAGTATTGATTTTCTATATATCTACCATTTTATTTATCAAATTGTATAATTATTTACTATTTTATTTAATAGAGTTAATAAGTCTGCTCTTTTATTTTTTGTTAACATACTTATATCATTACACTATATTCTTTGCTCATGTCTTTCAACATAATTTATAAATTATCAAATACTTTTATGTGACACTTCTTAATTTAATAACCTACAATCAAATTAATATTTAAAAATTCAGAATTAAAATATTGTTAATTTTTTTTTCCATCTCTAGATGATTTTTTTTTTTATGAATCGCATTGAATTATGACACTGAACTTAAAATGAGAATGTATTTGGCATACATGCATAGAAAGTGCATGAAATAACTCTGCAACATGAATAGTTAATGGCATTGGTGTACCAGAAGAGAACATAGATAATACGTGAAAAATAGGAAGAAATCATGTTAAAGGCGTGAGAATGATGACAATATGACAAGAGTTGAAATAACTGTATTCTGCGGTTCATGCCTTCGATACTTTTATTTATTTTCACCTCTTCGTTGAGATGAATTATAAATAGTAGATTGAAATATATGGTAGTGCATAAATCCTCTTTCTCCCAAATATACAGCAATGAAGATTCTCCACAGTATCTTCTCAAGTGGTTTTGTGTGAATTTTATTATTGTTTGATTAAATAAGGATGGGAGGAATTGGAAATGTTTGGTAGCTGTATATTGTCGAATTGTTATCTGCAATAACTCATCAATAATATGTAACAATAATATGGATGAATGTTGAATATCGGTTAACAATGGCCGTGATAGTAATATGCAGCAATTTCATATTAGGGATATGTCAATAATATGAAATAATAATTTGGATGAATGTTGAATATCCGTTAACAGTGGCCGTGATAGTAATTTGCAAGTGGCCGTGATAGTAATGTGTATGCGGCAATTTCATATTTTTTCTATCTGTATTGAGAATAATTTCTACATATTGTTGCAGAGAATTAACAGAATATATCGCTGTGTTTAAGTATTCGAATTTATCTCAATTTAATAATTTTAAATAGATATCCCAGCTTTGTCTGTCTCCAAGATTCAAATGTCTATGATTTTGATCGATGAACCTTTTGAATGGTAATATTTATTCATATCTGGATTAAGTTAACAGATTTCCCTTCTCATAGCTTACATTGGAGATAAAAATTTAGAACATTTGTGAAGTTTTAAGGTTTCATTGATAATGAATTATTCTTCCTAATCTAAATAGAATAGATTTTAAGAAAATTATTATCATTGAAATTTAGTTCATTATTAAATTTCCAGAGTAGAAATCTTCCTAAACAATATTTGGATGTTGTGAACTTCATATTTCTTTGAGTCACAGGTAATATAATTAAATAAATGATAACCCAACCATAGATCTGATCACTTCAACCAAGCCTTCTAACATTATTGAGATTTAAACCTGCTGTAGATAATGTAGAATTCAATCAAATTAATATATGTAGCAAAAGATGTGAATGTTTTTCATCTAATAAACCTTGACCTTAACAGTTAAGATTGGTTTGTATTTGCGTAAAGGGTTTCAACATCGGTGTTATTTATTTAGAGTTAATATTGGGTTGTATTGTTTAATAGGTTCCAACATTTGTGTTAATTATTCAGAGTTAATATTAGGTTGTATTTTTTAAAGGGTTTAAATATTGATGGTAGTTATTGAGGATTTGACTTATTATTTAATTTTTTTTTTTATAATAAATCTTATTATTGAAAAAATCACAATGATCTTTTATTTGATAATTAATTTTATTTTGATCTATGGAATATTTGTTTTTTGAATAGTGAATATAGCAATTTTATGAATTGTTGTTATTGCATTCTTTATGATTCTCTACTTTCATTTCTTTGTATGTATGAATATGCTAATAATATAATTCTACTATTTCTTTTGGTTTTGGATGGTTGTAATAATAATGAAAACTCCTTTGGTAGCCAACTACTCTACTTCATGATAGCTTATAGATCTTTATTTTTCAAGTATATCCATAATTGGCATCCCAAATTTGGATTATGTTGTTAGCAAACACCATGATTTAAGACCTGCTAAATTCCAATCTTGTAATTATGGAACCCTTTAAAGAATGTTTTTAAATTTTCATTGTTGATAAGACATATAGTATAATATGTATTACATGCTAATTTAACATCCAACACATCACATTTGGTGCATACAAATCAATTTTAAGGAGGAAATTTATAATCAAACTTACTACTTGTAACTTAAATCCAAGCTTTGCTTGAACAACCTATGAGATGTTATACAGTCCAAGTTGTGCTTCAACAACCTATGAGATGGCCATTGCTCAAACAAAGTTTGAAAATGGAAATAAAATCTGCAGGTGCGATAGAAAGGTTAAAACCAAATTCACCATGGGTTGTCCTCTATTTGTATCTAGAAATGAATCCAATACATGTAGCAGTACATATAGTTGTAGGGCAGCTACTGAGCACCCCTCCACAGACATGGATTATGACATTTTGGGCAATGTATCCATCTTTATCCAATATTGGTTTTAGTTGTGAGGTATTCCAAGTAGAGCTTAGATAATATATGCCAACAATATAACAAATGGGGCATACGATTATTGACATCAAAACCTATCCTCGCATACAAGACAATAAGGGACTTCCATTATCAACAAATGTGACCTCAAAATAGAGGGGAACGCTTACAAATTTTGTGTCAAACGTTCAATTTTCTCACAATGCTATGATTATTATTCATTTTTTACATCTTCATTCTTCCTAAGTTTGAACTTAAGGGGGTGTTAATGTATTAAGTTTAATTTAGGAATAATTACTATAGTGGTTTTATTTCTCGTGTCAGGTTGTTGTTTACCCGTCACTTTTTTCACAGCTTTAAAAATCCTATATAGTATGTATTTTTAATCATCTCAATCTATTCACTATTTTATGGTGAAATAGCATATTTGCTTCTCTCGTATCTATGAAGGGCTTTTTTTGCAGATAGTGCTCTTAGGAGGTGGATGACACCAGCAAGAACAATTCAAGCATTTACATGGCTGCTAAATGTAGTGAAAGTCACTTATCC
>VDFB02064365.1:0-19117 GCA_007258455.2 Sequoia sempervirens
GGATCCATACAGGTTGTACCATGGCTCTCTACGTAGGTGGGGGTTTCTTAAAAAAATTACAAGTTTTAAAAACAAAATTGTAGGTTTTATAAAAATTTCTAGCAAATTTTTTGAAGAAGCATTGATTTTTTAAAATTGAGTGTTTTCTAAAATTTTCATTGGTTGCATTAATTTTTTTAGGTGGAATTTAATAGGGGTACTTGCAAGTACCTGCATGTGTAGGCCTGCAAGCTCCCTAGCACCCGTTAACAACTTTAATGACAATAGACAACGTGCCTTTTGTCATCTGTCGACAACTCTTGCACTAGCCAGTTCTTTATTCTAACCGATGCAGACTTTTTTTTGGCGTGCATTTCCTGGTTCCATTTTTCCCATCACTTCAAAAAAAATTTGACACCCACCCTCCATTTTCTGGCATATTTTTTTGCTAGGGCATTTTGTAGCATATTTTGGTAGGATCAAAGGAATGTTCTAGCAACTGCGATTTTTTTCGGTCTAATTGGGTTTTTTTTGCCAAATAGAGGAATATTTTGTGAATATTTCACTAATGTAATGTTGACATCAACATGACATCAACGGTACGACAACTGGTAGGGCCCCCCAAGTCCCCTCTTTGGCCTTTACGAAGCAATTTTTTCTTTTGGCCATAACTTAGGTGTATGATATCAGTTTTTGGCAAATGAGATATCGTCAGAAAGTTGGTTCCACCATTCTAGTGGTGTGGGTTTCACCACTATTTTTTTCTTTTGGTGCATTATATAGCTTGTCAAAGTCAGATGTGTTGTTTTCACTCTCAAGCTCACAAATTTTGATCAGTTTCTTCATTTTTCATGATTCCAATGGCATTGGGATGGTCTGTCAAAGCTCTTTACAGCTATCCATGCCATTTTTCCAAAATTTTATCCAAGAATATTTATTCAATTTTTGGTGTTTTCACACTTTGCTAGATTACTTGGACGCTTCTACTCTTAGAAGTTTTTTTGTTTGTGTGGGATGACTTGTTTTAGGTTGTTACATATGTGTTTCCATCTTTTTGTCCTAAATTTGGACATTTTAGTCATGCTTTTTTAGCATGTTATCTTTTTGGACATTGTAAGTTTCCACTGTAAGCACTTTTCTTATGTAAACACACTTCTTATGTAAAAACCCTAAAATAAAGTGCCTATGTATTGCACATGATTGTT
Source organism: Sequoia sempervirens (assembly GCA_007258455.2). Lineage (NCBI taxonomy): Eukaryota > Viridiplantae > Streptophyta > Pinopsida > Cupressales > Cupressaceae > Sequoia > Sequoia sempervirens. Next base: position 1,185 of record VDFB02064365.1, read on the forward strand.
GGGATCTAGCACATCATTTTATGTCTTATTATACTCACACTATGATATACAGTTCCATGGGGGAGTTGATGTTTTCCTTTGTTTTCCATCACACCTTTGTCAAGTGAGTGTCCCTTCCACAATAGTAGCCTCATGTGTGTGTGCCTTTTATTTACCCACCTTCTATATTTGCTGGTACTTTTAAGTTTTCACATTCAAATGTTCCTGATTCTTCTTCATGCACTTCTTTTTGGCATTCATTTTCAGTGTACCTATCAACCCTCTCCCTTTTTTGCATTATGGGGGGTTTCTATTGTTTGTGTTAATGCTTCCTTGGGTTTGCATTGGAGTGAGTTACGTATACAATATTTGTTCTTATGTATGTGTCAGATGCTACATAGAGATCAGTGGTTGGTTACATGCATTTCAGTGAGATGGGGCACTTACCATATGTACACTCTTGGATTCCTTTTTCGGAGGCAACCTTCCATTTTCATTTGATCAGTTCTTTAGGCTATTAGTATTAGTGTCATCTATATCTTTGACTTCCAAATGTTTGTCTTTGTTTGCCATCTGATTCGAGTAGTGTCATTGGGGGCACTCATGCAAATTCTTGTCTTCTTTATCTTGATCATCATCTATTTTAGTGAAGGGTCTTCTTTTAGCACTATAGCAGTCATTCTTCAATAGTGTTTGCAACTTCTTCATGCTCCAGTGGTGTTCTTCATGTTCATCCTTTGTTCCTAGTTGTTTGGGACATTCTTAGTTGGAAACTTTTCAATCCTTCACTCTTGTTTGGAGGCTTCTTTAGTCCTTCACTTTTGCTTTCATCTCTTTTTGGAGTGGAGTTTTTCCCATGAAGTTTTCTCCATTTCTCTGCTTTATAGAGATCTTTAGTTGTACATGGGTGCCTCATCGGACCTAGTTGTCGAGACCCATCCTTAATTTTCATGCATTATTCCTTAGTTTTTAGCTTCTCCCTAAGTTCATCTTAAGGGGGGGGTGTTAAAGTAATGGGTTATTCACCTAATTAATTATTTCATATTCATTAATTAATTAGGTCCCCTTTGCTCTCTTAAGCTAAACAAGATTTTTTTTTGTATTAATATATTAGCTTGTGTTATCTCATTACATAGGATTGTGACACTTGTCACGTGTTGATCTAATCCTCTCTGAGGGTTTCACTCCTAGACTTTGAATCTCCTTCATTAGGATTGTTTCATTATTGTAATTAATCTATTCAAGTTTTTTGCGTCAATTCTTTCTCTAGTTGTTGAGCACTATTGTGCCTTTTTTATCTCCTCTTTGTGATAGAATATTTTCTTGCAGGTGCTTTCTGGGTTCTGTGGATTTGGTTATGCAACTTCAACAAACACTAGTATTTACGTGGAAAATCCTACAAGGGAAAAACCATAGTGAGCAAGTTGCTTGGAGCTACTATCCAAATCTAGCCTCACAAATAAAACAAGATTTACAATAGGTTTTATGGGCTACAACCCAAAGGAAGCTACAACTCTTTGAAACACTATTTTATGGCTACAATTAAAGGAAGTCTATGACTCCATATAAATTACAACACTTACAGAAGGAGGCTACAACCTTAGAACAACATACTTGATAAGAATTGTTGATCAATTTCCACCTCAACACCTCTGCTCAACAACTTTTGTTGCCTTTGGCTTACTGCCTGCAACACACTTCCTTACACAAATATTGTTGCCTTTGGCTCACTGCCTTTAGTACACTTCATTACTCACACAAATACTATTGCCTTTGAATCACTGTCTTCAACACACTTCCTTACACAAATATTGTTGCCTTCCAATCTCTACCTTCAACACACTTCATATATTTCTTCACATTACACACACTCATACAATTTGCAACAAACTTGATCTTCCATTTATATCCTACACAAGTTTCAAAAAATTTCTCCTTGTTGGCCAAGATGAAACGTGTAACATGAAACATGCAACAACCATATTAAGTTAGATTCAAAACATCTACAATAAAAAGGGAAAAATGTGGTTTTACCAAGAGATAATCTGGACCTATTTTACCTTAGCACACATCCCCACATTGGCACACACTTCAAATATTTGGCGCAAACACCTCAACATTCCAAGCCGTCCCAACAAACATTTAACCTTCCATGCATTAACTCCATAACACAAGCAATACCCGAGATACTAGATAACAATGTGTGGATCACTTTACAAGCATAACATGATATTCAAAAACATTCTCATACCAAAAGATTGGGAGCATTTATCCTACAATTATTTCCAAGGTCTAGATAGGCTTTATTGAGGATATGGCTAGGTAATGCTCTTCAGTTGGTTGGTTCTTGGGGGGTTTTTTCCATTCTGTGGAAGGATGGTTAGTTTTGGGACTTGGGTTCTTGGTTAGCTTGTTGATGCAATTGCCCTGTGGATTTGAAGTTATGTGTGCTCATGGTTGGATTTCAACGACATAACCCCTTGTATTTGCTCAATTTGGTCACAAAATGGTTGGATTTTTAGCTATGGATGCTTGAAGGTGTGAGAGCTTGAGTGTTAAATGCATGAGATGAATGAAGTGAAAAATGACTAAGTGTTAGTCATTTAGGAGAGGGGAAAGGAATGAACAATGAGGATTGAGTCTAGGGTGAGATCAAGGGTTGAGATGCCTCAACTCTTGAGGTGATGACAAGTGTCATCATATAGGGAGATGGGATGATGAGGTGGAGAGTACTTGGGATGATGTGGAGGGTACTTGGAAGTACCCTTGGGAAAGGTCAAAAGGTGCTGCTTGTCCCATCCTCCCAAATCATGGGGAGAACATGACAAGAGGGAATTTAAGATTTCCTTTATAATCCTCATGGGGATTAAGGAGAAATTAAAAATTCCTCCAAAAGCCTTGAAAAAACAAAATGGAATTTAAAATTCCACGTGGACATGTTGGGTAAATAAAATTGAATTAAAAATTCCGTTAGGGATGGGGATTGCTTCTCTAAAAGGAGAAAGCAATAAATGAAAGTTGACTTAGGGATATGCCATAAATGGCACTAGGATTAGGTTAAACTTAATCAATGATTTTATATTGTGCAAGTATGGAATTAGGTGGGTGATTGGGTGGCTAATGGGGATTAGGGGTCCACTTGCATATTATGGAGGATGTGACACCTCCTAATCATGGATTGGGAGTGTGCACATTCTTAATCAAGGATTATGCAAGCTAATTGGGATTAGAGATGGATTATGGAGGATGTGACACTTGGAGAGACAAAGAGGATGAATTGAAAATTAATTTTAATTCATGTGGGCTAATGACTAAATTAAATAAATTGGTCTATTTATTTAATTTAGAGAGAAAAGGGATTAAATGGGATAAAGTATTTATTTATTAAATTAAATTAAATAAATTGGTCTAATTATTTAATTAAATACCTTAGGGGACTTTAGAAAATTGATGAATGTTAATTAAATAATGCTGATATTATTTAATTAATGTGAATGAGGAGATGTAATAGACAAAATAGAGATAAATTTGACCAAATGTAAATGGTCAAATTTAGGTGTCTACACTACCAATACTACATTTTTATTTTATCTTGCTTTGATGCATCCTTCCTTTATGCCAATATCTACGCATCATGTTACTTTTGTAAATAGTCATCTTTTGGTAAACAACCTCAGTTTGGCTAACCACAACTAAACTTCTTACTATCGACACACTACTACCAAACAATTCCACAAGTTTGGATTGATTCAACATCATTCTTATACTTCTTTGGTGCCTTCAATACTTCCTCCAACCACTTCATAGTTGAGTTTTCCTCCTTCAAACCACCTCAATTTGTGAGTGTTTGTTTTGGGGTCTCGTCCAATGTTAGAATTTAAAATAATGTTACTAGTCTAGATTCATATAGTCCATTAGGCTAAAATAGTTATCATTTATATTTTATTTATTCTCATTTGTACGCACACTTAGATAGTTATGTCAATCATTTATAAGTCTATGACTTATGTACCCAATTGACACTTATCTAATTGAATTGAGTTAGACTTCATGCATCATGCCCTTTAAAGTGAGTTAACTCCCCTCCTTATTAGAAATGGTTGAGAGTTCAACTCCCACCTCTTGAACATATCATCTCTATTGCTTCATGAATCCAAAATGTCTATATCTGTAAGCATTTATTTTCATTTTTGTTACGTAGTCTCTCATTTACATCCTCATTTAATTGTTTGCTTGTAGTTTGTCTTCATTCACCCAATTCTTGGTTTCTATATGTTCAATTATCTCTGAATCTTGCAGATTATCACAGCCATGATGTACTTGGAGCCTGTTTGCATTGAAGATTAAAGGTTTCTACTTGGAAGCTCCAGCACATCCAAACTGGCCAGAAATCCTTTAATTAACTCTGAAATCATCACTTTTAGAGTGGGCTCAGAGGCTGTACCATTAGAGAAGGTTTACAGTTTTTGCATTGATTAAGGTAAAAGTTTGATGGCACCTGTCATTAAGGGGTTGGGTTGCTGCCATTGTACAGGGCAACAGTGCCTGTTGCCCAGTTTTTCTAAACCAATCTGTTTTGCCTGTGGTCCGTGCATGGTGGACTTCGTTACATGGAAAGAGAGCATTCAATTCCTCTTTAAAGATGGGCGGCGCCAATCCCCTTAAATGCATTCAAATTTAACTATTTTGTAAAAGGAGGTCTAGGCATTCTTTTGACTTCTTATTAAATTCCATAAGAGAGTCATTTAATGATATATATTTGAAGGGTTTTTTTCATCATTAAAAACACATCTTCATTTATTATTTGAATATGATTTTTGTTTAATGATATATATTTGATCCATTTTGTTTTGCTTCATTTTAACCAATATAATTAGAATTATTGTTTAAATCACTTCATTTTTTGCATAGTAAATGTACGAATATGAAGTGTCAAATTGTTGTTTTTGGGGTTATGGAAGGGAGGGAAGATGTTTCATTTAGCTATAATTTAATTTGTGGGGATTGCAAATTACAATTTACATGTCTCTTGTCTATTTTGTTATTTCATTATTTTGGTTCATGATTATCACACTAATAGTTGAAACTAAGATACATGCAATTCTAACTCCACATGATTATCACACAAAAAATAAAGATGAAAGAACTATTGAAATCTAAGGGTTTATGAGAAATGTTGAATAAAATTCCATCAACATTCACTAAAAGTATGAGAAATTTGTATATGCAAACAAAATTGATGAGGCAATAGGGTCTAGTAGGTTACATATTTTTCACAATTTGTTGTTCAATATTATGGACTATAAAACACCTAAAGAAGCTTGGGATAATTTTCTTGAGTTGTTTGACAAAGTCAATGAATTCCAATCATTATAGTTAGATGCATATTATTGCACCTAATAATCATCCCACAATTAAATATTATCTTATAAAATTTAAGCTTAAGAAAAAATAGATGAAGAATGCATCTTCTTCATTCTATGAAAGCTAAATGGTCATTTTTTTTGTTTTCTCTTATATTTTTTATTGCATAATAGATTCTTTAAGAATTGATTTTAAGAAGCCCATATCAGAGCTTTTCTATGAGCATCTTACTAGGGAATAATCTAAACTTGCCTAATTAAATGTCCACCCTAGTTCCAAGAGTTGAGCTTTGTCCACTCAAATTTCTAATGGTAAAGGAAAACCTAAGTACAAACCCAAGTATAATAATAAGAAATAATCAAATAAGTCCAATAAGTCATACCTCCAAGGATAAGAAGAAGTTCAATTCTAAAACCACTAACCCCTCACCTTCTAATTTTGGTGAGCCTACTCCTAATACCACGAAGACATCAAGTGACCCTTGTAGATTTTATGGCACACTCAATCATCCTATTCTAGTGTACAAAGAAAATAGAAGCATTGGAAGAAGCCATGTGTCAACATAAAATTTATATTTTTCATCCTCTCTAATAAAGAGTTGGATAATTGATTCAAGAACCTCTCATCATATAAATCATTCTCAAGAGTTTCTCACTTCTCTTTCTGATTGTAGCACTTTGAAGATTACTATTTTAGACTTTACACAAATTAATGTTTTAGGATTTGACATAATTGTGTTACCAAATGGGTTCATCAATGACTTACTCTATGTTCTTGAGATTTTTGATAATTTTATTTCCATCTATCAAATTTTTCATTCTAGTAATGAAAAAATGATAGAGTTCTCACTGCATGATGTAGTCATTCCATGTTTTTGAATCTAAAAGGTTGTGGTTTCTTTAGGGATTCTAGATCATTGGTATTATCTATATATATTTAGTTAGTTTAAGTTCTCTAAAGAATAAACATTTACTACACATTCAAATTCCTTGAGCAAGATTTGATATGTGCTTTGAATATTTGAACTATAGGTGTTTATGAAAATTTTGGAGCTAGGCCTTCCCAATTTATCTTGTACTAGGAATGTCTATCAAGGTTGTGTTCTAAGAAAATACCATCAAAACCATTTTTCAAATGGAAAGTCTTGGCATGCTAAGGCACCCGTGGAGTTGGTACATGGTGATCTCATGTCCTTTCCAACTCCTTTTTCAAGGGCCAAATATGTAGTCGCCATTATAAATGACTTATGACATTGCACATGGTGTACTTTCTTGATTACAAGAGTAAGGTCTTTCCTACTTTTAAAACCTTTAAGGAAATTTTTAAGAAGCAATATTTTCCTTCTATCAAGAAGATATGAATAGATAATTAGGGAATATGTGAATTAAGATTTTTGGTATTTTTGTTGAGAGCATGACATCCAACATCAACACTTAGTACTTTATACCCCTCAACAAAATAGTGTCACTTAGAGAGAATAAAACATTGAAAGAGCTGGAAAACTATATGATTTAGTTCAAGAACATAATTCTTACCTTTTGGGTCAAATCCATTAGTTATGCCAATTATCTAGAAATATATTGCTCACAAGGCAATGTGGAACATGAATCTTGAGAAGACTTGGTTCCACGCCAAGCTAGTTGTTTCTTCATTTATATTTGTATAGTGATGCCTAGGATCTTATTCCAACTATTTATTATAAATCCATGAAGAAGAAGAGCTAACCACTTGTATTTGTTGGCTACTATTTGTTGGATACATTCTTTGGTGCCTTTAACGAATACTTCCTCCAACCACTTCATAGTTGAGTTTTCCTCCTTCAAACAATCTCAGTTTTTGTTGACTATCTTGTCTTGGTGTCTCATCCAATGTTAGAATATAAAATAATGTTACTAGTCTAGGTTCATATATTCCATTAGGCTAAAATAGTTATCATTTATATTTTATTTATTCTCATTTGTACGCACACTTAGATAGTCATGCCAATCATTTATAAGCATATGACTTATGTACCCAATTGACACTTATCTAGTTGAATTGAGTTACACTCGATACATCATGCCCCTCAAAGTGAGTTAACTCCCCTCCTAATTAGAAATGGTTGTGAGTTCAACTCCCAGCTCTTGAACATATCATCTCTATGATTCATGAATCTAAAATGTCTATGTCTATATTTATAAGCATTTATTTTGTTGGGTAGTCTCTTATTTACACCCTCATTTAATTGTTTCATTTCGTAGGTTCCATAAACTAACTGATCTGTAGACGTATTTAAAATCATTCATTCATTCCTTGTTTACTTGCAATTTATCTTTGTTTACTTGCAATTTATCTTCATTCACCTAATTATTGGTTTCTGTATGTTAAATTATCTCTGAATCTTGCAGATTATCACAGCCTTGGTGTACTTGGAGCCTGTTTGCATTCAAGATTGAAGGTTTCTACTTGGGAGCTCCAGAAAATCTGAGCCTAAAGGTACGTTAAAGGGCGCTTTCATTAAGGGGTTTCTGCCATTGTACAGGGCAACAGTGCCTGTTGCCCAGTATTTCTAAACCAATCTATTTTTCCTGTGGGTCGTGCAAGGTGGACTTCGTTGCAAGGGAAGAGAGCATTGAATCCTCTTTAAAGATGGGCGGCGCCAACCCCCTAGAATGCATTCAAATTTATCTATTTTGTAAAAAGAGGTCTAGGCATTCTTTTGACTTGTTATTAAATTCCATAAGAGAGTCATTTAATGATATATATTTGAAGGGTTTTTTTCATCATTAAAAACATATTTTCATTTATTATTTGAGTATGATTTCTGGTTTCAATTGTGTGGCTGTTTTTGTAATCAACGTTTCGAATCACACTACGTGATCCATCATCTTCATTTGCCACAAAGATCGATTTTGACTAATCAACAACTTTACTACATCCAAATTAATTGAGTGTCAATTCACTGTCAAATCATTGAAATGTTTTTTTAACTTGGTTTATTTTTTTCTTTCAAGCACCTTGTACAAAAATAGGTGTAACTTTTACCCTATATATTAAAGTTAGACCCTTTATTAGTAGGTTCTTTCCAAGCCCTATAATTTGATCCACTTTGTTTTGCTTGATTTTGACCAATATAAAGATAATTATTGTCTAAATCACTTCATTTTTTGCATTGTAAATGCATGAATATGAAGTGTCAAATTGTTGTTTTTTGGGATTAATGAAGGGAGGGAAGATGTTTGATTTAGTTATAATTCAATTTGTGGGGGTTGCAGATTACAATTTACATGTCTCTTGTCTATTTTGTTATTTCATTCTTTTGGTTCATGATTATCACACTGATGGTTGAAACTGAGACAAATGAAATTCTAACACGACATAATTATCACACATAAAAAATAAAGATGAAAGAACTATTAAAATCTAAGGGTTTATGACAAATGTTGAATAAAATTTCATCAACATTCACTAGAAATATGAGAAATTTGTATATGAGTCTAGTACGTTAAATGTTTTTGACAATTTGTTGTTTCATATTATGGACTATAAAACACCTTAAAAAGTTGGGATAATTTTCTTGAGTTGTTTGACAAAATCAATGAATTCCAAGCATTATAGTTAGATGCAGATTCTTTCACCTAATAATCAACCCACAATTAAATATTATCTTACAAAATTTAAGCTATTGTTGTCACAATTGAAAGGTTGTGGTAAGAAAAAAATAGATGAAGAATGCATCTTCTTCATTCTATCAAAGCTAAAGGGTCATTTTTTGGTTTTCTCTTCTACCTTTTATTCCATAATAGATGCCTTAGGAATTGATTTTAATATGCCCATATTTTAGCTTTTTTTGCAAGCATCCTACTAGGGAACAATCTAAACTTTCCTAATTAAATGTCCTCCCTAGTTCCAAGAGTTGAGCTTTGTCTACTCAAACGTCTAAGGGTAAAGGAAAGCCTAAGTACAAACCTAAGTCTATTAATAAGAAATAATAAAATTAGTCCTATAAGTCTACCTCCAAGAATAAGAAGAATTTCAATTCCAAAACCATTAGCCCCTCACCTTGTAATTCTGGTGAGCCTACTTCTAATACCAAGAAGAAATCATGTGACCCTTGTAGCATTTGTGGCACACTTAGTTATTGTATTCCAATGTACAAAGAAAATGGAATCATTGGAGGAAGTCATGTGTCAACACAAAATTTCTATGTTTTCATCCTCTCCCACTAATATAGAACAAGGTCTTTCTATTGGGGCCTTAGGTGCCTCTTCCAAGAGATAGATAATTGATTCATGAACCTCTCGCCATACAACCCATTCTCAAGAGTTTATCACTTCCATTTTTTATTGTAGCACTTTGATGATTACTATTTTATACTTTACACAAATTAATGTTTTAGGATTTAACATATTTTTGTTATCAAACAGGCGCATCAATGATTTACTCTATTTTCTTGAAATTTTTGATAATCTTATTTCCACCTATCAAATTTGTCATTCTAGTAATGGAAAAATGATAGAGTTATCATCGCATGATGTGGTCATTCCATAGTTGTAGAATCTAAAAGGTTGTGGTGCTTTAGGGATTGTGGATCATTGGTCTTGTCTATACATATTTGGTTATCTTGAGTCTTCTAAAGGATAATAAATTGTTGCACATGCATATTACTTGAGAAATATTTGATATGAATGCTTTGCGTATTTGAACTATAGGTGCTTACAATAGTTGAGTATGCAATTTGTTGAGCTAGGTCTTCCCAAGTTATCTTGTACTAGGGATGCTTATCAAGGTTGTATTCTAGGAAAACACCATCAAAACCATTTCCAAATGGAAAGGCCTAGTGTGCTAAGGCACTCCTCAATTTGGTACATAATGATCCTATGTCCTTTCCAACTCCTTTTTCAAGGGCCAAATATTTAGTCACCTTTATAGATGACTTATCACATTGCACATGGTGTAATTTATTAATTACAAGATTGAGCTATTTGATACTTTTAAGACCATTAAGTAATTTTTTAAGAAGCAAGATTTTCTTTCTATTAGGAAGACATGCATAGATAATTGGGGAATATGTGAATTAAGATTTTTAATATTCTTGTTGAGAGCAAGGAATCCAACATCAACACTTAGTACTTTATACCCCTCAACAAAATGGTGTCATTGAGAGAGAATAGAACATTGAAAGAGATAAAAAACTATATAATTTAGTCTGAGAAATGATACTTACATTTTGGGTCAAAGCCATTGGTTGTGCCAATTATCTAGAATTGCATGCCTCACAAGGCAATATGGAACATGAGTCTTGAGAATACTTGGTCCCATGTCAAGCTAGATGTTTCTCCATTTATATTTTTATAGTGAGGCCTAGGAACTTATTCAAAATGATTAGTGTAAATCCATGAAGAAGAAGAACAAACCACTTGTACTTGTTGGATACTATGATAATATGAATGAAAATAGATTATTTAATCCTATTACACATGCTTCTTTGTTTTGACAAGATGTTCAATTTAATCATCAGTTCACACTGATGGATATTCCATCTCCAACTTCTCCCTCACTCCCACCTCCTCCTCCATCAATTGAAGTTTCACTTCTTCTTGACCTGGAGATGAAAATAACAATGTCACTAAAGTTCTTGATCAACCATCTCTTATTGCACACTATTTACTTCATTGGGACCACACCATTATTTAAGAGGCCAGTCCTTTGGTTAGTAATTCAATTGATCCACATTGAACTTTTCTTAGACAATATGGGTTAATATGTTGAGTCATGCACTTTCAAAAAATCCTTTACATTTTCAATGCAATGGGTAATACTAAAGTGGGATAATGTAATGATAAATGAGTATTATTCTTTGATGAAGAATTACACTTGGGACCTTGTACCTCTTCTTAATGGAAAAAAGTGCATTGTAAATGGGTATATAGGATGAAATATTGAACTTTGATGGTTCACCTGATAAGTATAAGACATATTTTGTTGAAAAGGGTTTATATAGGGTGAAGATATTTATTACTTTGAGAAATTTCCCATACTATGAAGACGTTTTCTATTTGAATTGTACTTTCCATTGCTACATCATAAGTGTAATTTATACACTAGATGAACATGAAAAGTGATTTTTAACATGGTGATTTTCACAAATAAATATATATGCAAATCAACCACTAGGGTTTGTATAGGCTTGTTCATTTTTTTGTAGCCTTCATCATTCCTTCTATGGTATCAAACAAGTTTAGGTAGAGCTTGGTGTAAACAAAGATTTTGGAAAACCAAAATGCTTTATGCTCCTTTTAGGGTTTTTCACCTAAAAGGAGATAAGATTATGCCAAAATGCAATGTAAACATTCAAAGATTAATGTGATGTGGGTGTAATGTGTCTAAATGTGGAAAACTAAAAGAATCTATTGATTATTAAGTGAAAACTAAGAAAATGCAAGTTGTTGGAAAACACATTGTGATATACAAAACATAGAAATAGATGCATTTGGTATACTTATAAATGGTCAAATTGAATGTGCACGGGGTCTTTTAAGTAGACTATAAATGACACCTAAAATGTTGTTGATGCTGAAAGATTTGGCTTTCTTGGGACTCATTTTCCATTCTACAGATGATGTCCTAGATCTAAGAGAAACTATTCTAGAGCGGATTTTAGAGCAAATGGGTATCAAAAGTTCTGAAAACCTTTTTTAGGCTTTGGAGAAGCCAGGACTCATTAGCCACTAATGAATCAATCACTTTTTTGAATTTGAAATCAAAAGAGGAAAGCGAGCTCTTGGTGCTCTTGATTCATAAGGTGGTAAGCCTTGGAAAGTCTAATTTCAGGACACAGTGACTTGTTGATGTTTGACTTGGTTAACAAGGAGATGTCTTCAAAAACATTGCAATATAATCTTCAATGATTTCTAAGTCTTCAAGATTCCTAAATCTGCAAACACACAAGAGAAAAAGAAGAAGAAATGTTGGATGTTAGGGCATGGGGTTTGCCTTGGTCAAACCCCTTTTAGGTAATTAAAAAAATGAAGAGAAAAGAATGTAATGAAGCATGAAACAATGGAGTTATTTACCTTTTGTGATGATTTGATCTTGGATTTTTTGCAACAGCAGGTGAAATCTACCCTTAAATGTTTGAAAAATAGTCTTGAATGACTTGGAATACAAAAAAACCCTAGCTTGCTTGACTTGAAGTGGAAGACCAATGATGAATGAGTTGTGAATGAGTTAGAAGATATGAGGTTTAGAGACTTATATTTATAGAGGAAATTCACCTTATTTTCCCATTAGTGGTCCCTAAGATTAGACATGGAAAATAAAACTTAAAATCCAAAATTTCTCGCTCAAAACTCAAAATTGACCCAAATGGGACTGATTCACCACACTAGGCGAATTAGTCCCAGAAGGGTCCTTTTGATAGTTGGAATGTTGGAGAATGAGGAATTTTAGTTCTTATGTTGATTTCTTCGGGTATTTGATCAAATTATGCCTCGAGATGCATAATATGGGGTCATAGGGGCTTATTAATGATGATATGAAGGGTAATTAGGGCTAGGGACACAAAGTTCAATGTGAAAGTGTGATTAAATACACTTTACATCATTAAAAATGAGTTCCACTTAGCCTAGAAAGGAACAAGATCCAATGTGAATGTGTAAGACACATTACAACACTAGATTAGAGTCAAGTTTAATTCACAAGCCTTCTAAATTGATGTGAGGATGTAATTAAATACATTTTATATTGTTAAATTAAGGGAAAATGGGTTTGTTAAGTCTAGAGAAGTGTGAAAGTCTTTTACAACACTTTACAACACCTTCACAAGACATCACTAGATGCATTTTATTCAGTGTGCAAGGGTCAAAGACCTAGTGTGGATGTGAAAAACACCTCACAACACCAAATCAAGGCCTCATTAAGTCCAATTTATCATTAATTAATCCCAAATCAAGCAAGCAACAAGGGATACTTTTTTCGTGTCCACAATTAGCCCCCACTTTAGTCAGAGGATGAACTTGCTTCAAAATCACACTAAAGTAGACATTCAAGAAGGGTCCAAGTGTACCAATGTGGATGACAAAGATTGAAGGAATCGATCAATCCCCCAGGATCCAAGATTCTAAGTCAAACCAACATGAGTGTAAAAGGACACATGCAAGGTGAATGATGTGCAACAAAACAAGATACATGATCATACAATGACATGAACTAGAGAGAAGCGAAAATGAGAAGGTGGATCAAGCTTCAACCATTTGTCCAGCTCGTTGTGGATTAGATCTAGGTTTGTTTGTTTGGAAAGAAAATGCATACTCACTCTGAGGTGATGGAACTCTTCGATGTCTATCGAGTGAGAATTCCTAAATATACTCACTCTAGGGCCATGAAACCTCTGGTTGTTCATGAGGTGATAAGACCCGAAAGGTGAGAAACATATGCCCATGGTTGGTATGCACTCGCACACAAGCAGGTGGCTATGGGGAAAATTCATGCCTTGGAATGGGCTTTCCCGCTCAACCATATCAAAGTTATACCTCCTGATACCTTTAATAAGGTGCCACAAAGGAAAATGTTGTTTCGTGCTTCATGAGACAAGAAAAGCTTCGTATGCTTAGAAATCATGAACAAATGTGATGGCACCATAGGCATGCAAGCTATGTTATGCAAGGTGGCCATATAAATGCAAAATGTAACATGCAAAAGAATGTTCAAAGGGATTTTTCTTAGTTTGTGCAAGGTCTCATCTTAGGGAACATTGTGCTTAATGTTTCCAAGAGAGGATGTGCTAAAGAAGTATCACACTCTTGGAGGGAATCAATCCCAATGACTCCACCAAGAAAAGGATGCATCGCAAGAAGAAAGAAATCACACAATAAAATGTGAGTGTCGATGTATTCCCCCACTTTAAAGCGGTTGTTAACACTAGGACTGTGAGAAATTGCTTTAAAGTAGAAGAGGAAAAAGAAGACATGAGAGCTTACTCGGAAAGCCCTATGCCAAGTCATATGTTTTTGAGAAGTTGCGTCATGAAAAAGGGTAGTATGTCACACGCGAGCCATCTTAAGGCATGTCATCCACATCCCAAGTTTTCTCATATATGTTCATGAAAGGTTAACAACTAGCTAAAAGAGACATCGATAAGTGACATATGAGGATAAGGCTACTTAACCCCTTGCCCCCACTTAGTGCAGGACAAGGGTGAGCCGAAATGAGTAATGAAATTCATTCTAGAGTGAAATTGGGATCAATTAGAGGAATGGGGTGCCCACATATAAGTAAGAACACCAAACTCCTTAAGATGTTGGATTTTATGACTCAAAGCCTTACATCCATGAGTGGAATTATCGTGAACTCTATGATATGTGCAAAATGAATTCTTGTAATAAAATTTCTTTCAAGTTCTTGGAGGAAGGGTTATCAAGTGATCTTGGAGGAGTCTTGACAAGCTAATCTCTTGATCAATGGTAGAAGGCGGTCTTGTAGTTTGTGACAAAGATACATCTTTCTTAGTACTAGTTGTCATACCTACGCAAGACTTGGCAGATTGTGAGATTTTGTTCTTCTTTATAGGAGGGTGTAAAATCTAATGAATTCCATGCATGAGTGTTTTGCGAGATGACATTGGCATTAAGTGAAGGTGTATGTGTTTTTTTCATGTTTTGTGAAGGATGAGTTCCAAGACCACTAGTGTCGACGAGTTCAAGATGTACAACTGTTAAGGTTGGTTTAGGAAATTGTTGTGTGAGAGTGTTGATGTTGAGTGAAGGCTTGGAAATCTCTATAAAAGGACAATAACCAAGACCATAAGTTGTTTGTTGTGAGTTAGGATTGATGGAAACACAAATACCTTGTTCTCTTACACCACATCCTTTTCCACTGTATCCAAGTTGTTTCATAAGTTCATAACCTTTTCCATAAAGCGTTTGCATTGCTTTTGGATTGGGTTGTTAGTTGTTGTTGTGTTCGTCAAAGGTTGTTGTGTAATTGGTCATGTTTTGGTCGAAAGTGGTTGAGGTGGATGCTTTTGAAGGGTTGTCTGTGAGTGGTGGTGTGAAGTCTAAGGAACCCCAATCATCATCTAATAGCTTCGTGACTTGTTCAATATGTTGTTGTTTGTCTTTTTGTTAGATGGGTTCCACTTGTGTAGTTGGTGTTAATGTGTTTAAATGATTTGCTTTCTTTTTTCTCAATGTTCAAACAACTATTTGGATGAGGGTCAGCTTCAAGTGTGTACACTTTGTTGTTGTGAATGTATTTCATTTTGTGATGAAGAGTGGAAGGCATTGCATTCATTTCATGAATCCATGGTCTGCCTAGAAGGAGATTATATGAAAGGTCATGAGGCATAACATGAATTTGTGTATCCAATGTGGTCACTCCAACTGTAATAGGCAAAGTGATCACACCAAGCAGTTGTTTTGCTACATTGTCAAAGCCCTTAATAGATAGAGAATCGGGTTGAATTTTTTTATCTATCCACACGGAGCCTATCCAAGAGGTTTACGCTACACACATTTAGAGCTGATCCATTGTCAACAAGGGTTTGCTTTATCCCTGTCGTATTGTATTGAGGTATTATTTGGAAAGCTTCATTTTGTTTTTGCATGTCCAAAGGAGGGAGTTCACTTCGGTGGAAAATAATGTTAGCATTCAATCCTTGAATTATAGATGTTATGTCATATGATTGCACATTAGAAGGGATATGAACTTGTTGTAAGGCTATTTGAAGCATAGTGTGATAGGTAGGTGAAGTCTGAAGAAGGTCCCAAAGGGAGATCTTTGCGGGAGTGCTCTTAAGTTGTTTAACAAGATCGTACTCTCGTAATTGAGGAGCACTAGGTAGTATAGAATTGGGAAACAGTAAGGAGGTCAGGGTTGGTTGTTGTGGTTGCGGATTGTTTCTAGTGTTGTATGTATGAGCAATGGTAATATTATGACTCGATTGTTGTGACACATTATTTTGAGGTGGGTAAAGGGTGAATTCTGGTTTAGGTGGAGGTGGAGGTTTATGTGACGATGGGTAAAGGATGAGTTTAGGTTGGTTGTGAGTTTTTTGTTTGTGTGAAGGGGGATAAAGGATGAGTTGAGGTTGAATAATATTAACATCCATTGGCGAATGAGATTCTAACATGGGCTCTTCATCTTATTCTAAATGCATAATATTATTATCAATGTTATCCTTGTCTTGTAGCATGATATTCTCCCTAGAAGGAAATTTTTTAGGAGAACAATGACCCACATGTGCTTGACAAGTAAGGCTTGGTTTGTCCAAAATAACTTTATTGCCAATAGGGGAATGATCAATAATGGGATTATCAAGATGATTAGGAGAAGGTGTGAGTTGAGTGTCCATTGTTTTTAAGGTCTCATTCTCTTGTCCCATGTTATCTACCCTAGTAGGAGAGCTTGTAATATGTTCATCCATGGTTGGAGTTTGTAAAGTGGCTTCATCACAAATAGGGGACGCATCAAGAGAAGGACCGCTATGGTTTTCATGTTTGCCAAATAGATCTTCCCATAGGATAGGAACATTAGGGGAGGGAGGTATAATATTCTCATGACTTTTAATAGGTATATCTGCTAACACCAACCTATCCTCTTTCTATTGAGGAGGTATATTAGGAGAAGAACAAGTTTGATTATCATGATTATGGAGACTAGGTAAGGTAAAGTCTAGAAATGTTTCTATGATCTCATCTTCTTGTTGTGTTTTGTGATCATTATGATTAATTATTGTGATGTCCTCTTTTTGAATAAAATTTTGTCTAATAAGAGAGGTAAGAGGAGAGAAACAACTCGGATTGTCAAAACTCTCATCAATTGGTTCTTCTAGCACTATAATCTCTTCTTCACAAGTGGGAGAGATAATAGGAGAAGAACAAATGTGATTGTTAGGTTTATCCATGGTTTCTTTCACTAGACTAACCTCATCCATAGAAGGGAAACTAGGAGAGGGATCGATGACGAACAAAAAGAGGGGAAATAATCTCATATTCATATGCGCCTAACAAAAAATTATTACAACATGCAATAAGATCTAAAAGAAGAGAATGAAATATGATAACTATAGATTTTTGTAATGAAAACATGGTGTAATTATTATTCTACAAACTTGAAATGTAACCATGCGAAAGTAAACATGCAAAAGAGGAATGCAATTTTTTAGAGTGGAAGGATGACAATTGATTGATTATGCTATGTAACAATATGAGAATGCAAACTTGAAATTTAAACCATGCATGAAATGAGCTAATTTAGGCTAGATCTAATGACATACATATTATAGAAACTCAGCCAATTAATATAGATAGGTAATGGCACCAAACAGAAGCTTAAAAATAAGGTTTTCAGTTCTATAAAGGGCAATTTCAGGGGTGAAAAGGGACTAATTCGCCCTTGGAAGGTGGCGAATGAGTCCCAGTGTGGAATTTTTTCAAAATTTTTAGATCTTTTTGATGGATTTTGATGTTTGTTGAGCTGTAAAATGCATACCTAAGATGAGGATGCAAAATTTTAGAAAATTTTAATGATTTTAGATGCCGAAAATGTAACCTAAATGCTTTTTTCATGAATGCAAAATTTGAAACCTAGCATGCAAATTAATCCATGCA
>VDFB02064367.1:0-17609 GCA_007258455.2 Sequoia sempervirens
CCTTGTAGGACTTAGTAAGCAATCTTCTTCTACCTTGAAATCAGTCCTCATTCTAGGATTTCCAAATTGCCCACAAAATCTCAGTAGAAAGGATATGCAAGAATAAAGCACCAGTTTTGCTTAATTTGCAATTTTGAAGAAAAAGCATATTCATAGAATTTAAACCTCCATTACATCCCCAGATATTATGAGAAAAGCAAAACATATTCCATATTTCTTTGGCAAAAATGCAATCAAAGAAAATGAGACAAGGTTTCAAGTTTCCTGCATAAAGAACACATCTCAAGATCATTTGTGCAAGTTTGATAAGGGAGCTTCTGCAAAATCAGAAGCCATCTGAAGCAGGCCTTTTTGGCCTCAAGTTCCTTCTGCAAATTCTTCAAAAAGAGTTTGTGCCAATGATCCTTACTCAACTTTATTTGCCAAACTTTATTCATATGTTCAGTAATATCAACCTGATCAATAAGCATAGAATAAATATCTTTAACTTTAACATTCATTATTTTGTTACCATTTTGCCACACAAAATCTTTATAATGGAGGGGTTCATTTATGACTTTAATCAAGAACTTGAGATGGCCACAAGCCTCTCTCAACACCGTGTAAGTTCTCTAATTACTTTGAGGAATGTTAAACTCAATACTAAGGGTATTCCAATCCTTCAAATTACCATTAATTAAGATATCCTTAAAGCAAAGGATTCCTTTAAGTACCCAGCCTTTAGCAGAGCACCCTTGAATAAGGGCCAAGGGCTTCCCTTTACATTTTAGGTTCCACCAAATAGACCTATTGGCAAAGATTGCCCTATTATCACCCTTGGTGAATTGACAATTGGATAAGAGCTTCTTAACAATTTCCCAAGCCTTCCATAAAGTTTTAAAAACATTGGACCCTGCAAGTGACATAGGCATCTTGCAGCTAAGAATATCACTTAAGGGGAGAAGTTTCCAAAATTTAGCATGCTTAGGCACAGGCAAAAAGTGTTTTAAAGGTCTCAAGTGGGATATATACGCCTCTGTTTTGTTTTGTTTTGTAATGGGTTGGGTTTTAATGAGGATGGTATCAAGGGATGACATAAGACTTAATAGTCAATTCAAAAATAATGTCTATGAGAAAGATACATATCATCTAGTGTAAATATCATATTAATATCAATATATATATATATATAGACACTATGCCTTTTGCTGAAAATATATATATATAAACCCAACTTATCCATCGATAAAAAATTATTTGCTCCTTCATAAATCTCCCTTAAAAATATTACTAACACATCAAACTATTTTTACTTATTTTAACATTAAAATAGAAATCCTTTATTCTTCTAATGAATTCACTCACCTTTTGCCATTTAATATTTTATCTCCACTTTTATATATGATTTCTTTTTTCTACTCATGATTCCTTTTTAAATATTAAAACCATTAATTTTAATTATTTTGATTTCAAATAAAAATTTCAACTACTGACTTTGAAATTAAGTAAATTAATCTTCTGACTCCACACTTTGCAAGACACTAAATATTCAAATTCACCACCTTTATACATGAATTTTCGATCATTTAAATCATTCTAGAAACATTTCAAATTGCTTGCAGACCTCAATCTCTATATAGACTCTGGTGAATTGATCATGGCTTCGACAGATTGAAATGCAGCCTCCAAATGTTTCTCATAAAATAATATTAAATTTGACACACTATCTTTTCCCAACCAATGGCAAGGCTTTTGGTTCTGTCAATATAAAAAGTTTTGTCTTTTAAAGTCTCGGGAACTGTTCATTAATTCTCATAATACAAGCTTTCGTTCAATGTCCAGCCTCATGAAAATAATGCAAGGCAATAGAAACAGACTATACTGGTTTTTGGCTTGATGGCCAATGAATCTGCTTCTATTTAAGACTCCAAACCAAAATATGGTAAACTCCCAACAACCGTTGATATAGCTTAATTAGACAAAGTGAGAGCCCAATAAGATTTGTGTCTTGTTTAAAAATATTATTAACTTTTATAAAGTCACGCCTCCAACAATTGAGTGGAAGGCCCATGTACCAGCTTGGCTCAATCAAACCAATAGTGCAAATTTTCACTTTGGGTTTAAAAGAAAATAATTACAACCCTCGATGGTCATTCAATTAATCTTATCAATGCTTGTTGATCATGCACATTTGGAACAAGACTGCATGCATTATTCCCCTATTTTACTTCTTTGTTGGCTTATTGAGCTTGTTAAAATGCATAAACTTGAAGCATATCTATTGGGTTTTTATTATTAATGTGCAAATCCTACAAAAACTCGGTTTGCTAGATTTGGGTAGAATAGAATAGAGTTTGTTATTTTAGGGTTTATAATGTTCTAAGTAAATATATTTAAATATGTTAAAATTATTTAATAAATATTAGTTTGGGATATTATAATGGTATTAGAGCACTATTAAAATTTGTATACTTGAATCTTATCATTAAAAAATATTTATTGGGGATATTCCAGTGATATTAGAGCTATTTTTCTCGCCAATTTGTGAATCATTGGGTTAGTTGAGGAAATTACTATTAATTCTAATATACATAACTCTCTAGAGCTTCATGAAAAAATCCCTTTTCTCCACTTCATGGTTTTTAAAGACACCATATTGTAGAAAATCAAAGGGAGTCCCACACAAGAAGGTATATGATGACACCATAAATGAACTTAGAAGGAAGAAACATTGCTTCCAATGTAAAGAACCTTGGGATTTCAACCAAAAATGTCAAGGAAAAGATGAAATGATGTTAGAAGAAGAGTCAAATAAATCTAATAAAGATCTTAAAAAATAAATGATGGAACTTGAATTGGTGGTGAATGTTGTCAAGCATAGTCTACTTGAAGAGGAAAATAAAGAACAATTTGAGTTGCAAGAAATTGAAGTCGCCCTTTTAGGAAGGATTACATATATCCCTTATATAGGGATACAACAACTTCAATATGAGAAGAAAAATGGTGAAATTTACCACTTTCAAAAAAAAGTGCACATCAATCCCTTATATGAAACATAAACTGCTGAGAAATCCACAACATCAAAATTACAATAGCACAAGTATGTAAATCATCATATTTACAACACAAAGTAGACAATCTTGGGTTTGCAAGATGGAATGCTTTATCCTTGTATCCACCAAGAACTAGAAAATGTTAGTTCACTTAATTTTTTTTGAGGAAAAAGGCAAGAATTTTAATCATTCCTATCAGTAAAATTTAAATTTTGAAGGAGACAATAATAACATAGATGCACTTGACATTAGTATGCCTTTCCAACAAATTTTTCATCATGGAAAGTGCTCTAATTATGGGAAAATAAACAAGCTGAAGCATTGATGGAAAAAATACAATAATTTTTTTTTAAGACTAAGGGGCAAAATAGCTCATGCCTTGTATTTTATCCATCAATGCTCCAGCTTGTTTCTTCAAATTTGAGACGGGAGCAAGCTGTTGCTGCTCTAGAATCTATCAGCGGGAATCATCTCATGAAATGTTCTGCTAACTTAGTGTGACCTTGCTGGTACAAAAATTGGTCGGCCAGGGAAATTTCATAACAGTAAAGACGGATATGCAGTTAGATCATCCTTCAAAGCTGAACACAGGGTCTTATATCCTCTTGAAAAGAAATTTTTGTTCTTGCCAAAACTGCCAACAGAGTACAGAAAATAAATAAGCGCTGGGCTATAAGTGCAAAAGGTTCTTGCAAAACTGAGGTGCAAAAATGAAATTAATGATGAAGCACATTGCAGGTTTAGAAAACTGCAGAAAGATGAGAATATTGGGTCAAGATTGATTTAAGACTTCACAAAAACATGAGTTGCATAGATTTGCTCATAGGTATGTTAAAAAGGAAGAATGGAGAGAGGGGATAAGGGGGAGGACTTGTTTGACGAGGAGGAAGAAATGGCCACTGCGTACACGGCAGTGCTGGAGACCGTGTGGCATTCCTTGGTGAAGTGGCTGTGCTAATGGGGGGATTATGCCTCCGCCACCCAAGTAGTCAAATGATTAGGAAAGCACAGGCTGTTCAAATCTCAAAGGGACATCTAATATGGAATTGTTAGTTGTGACTCTTGGACTTCCATAGTTGAATTGTAATGTGGAAGTGGTTTCTAAATAAGTGGATTTCTAAGTTGTGACACTTGGTCTTCCATAAGTCGTTTCTAGTTTGGTTGCTTGAAAGGAGCTAATATTAGTCTCATGCTTGTATTGGTCTCATGTTGATGCTTGTATGATCAAAATATTTGTAAATGATTAGCAATACAAAAAAACATTCTAAATGCGGCAGCAGTTCACTGTTGAGTTTCATAGATTTCCATGCCATTCACCAGGTTATCTGTGGTCTTGTCTATCCAGGTGGCATCATAAGAGCTTGTATTGATCTCATGTTGATGCTTGTATGAGCAAAATATTTGTAAACGATTAGCAATATAAAAAACATTCTAAATGCAGCAGCAGTTCACTGTTTAGCTTCGTAGATTTCCAAACAGTCCACCAGGGTTGCACTTCATTTGTGGTCTTGCCTATCCAGGTGACATCACAAGAGCTTGTATTGGTCTCATGTTAGTGCTTGTATGAGCAAAATATTTGCAAACGATTAGCAATATAAAAAAACATTCTAAATGTGGCAGCAGTTCACTGTTGAGTTTTTGTAGATTTCCATACCGTCCACCAGGGTTGCACTTCATTTGTAGTCTTGTCTATCCAGGGACATAAATAAAAGGGAGGAGGCCAAATGCAAATGCTGGGAGACTTTGGCAGCATAGACCTGTTCTCTCTGCAAAAATTAAGTCCATGTGTGCAGTCCAGCCCCTCAAGGGGCATATTCAGGGCACTTCCATATATAAAATAAAAGAGAATACAAACACAAATCTCTCATTCACATCGTGAGTATCATCATTTAAAGAATACTGCTATTCATTAAAAATAGACGCAATTTTCTTCCAACCATCCAGCTAATTTGCTGGTTTAAAGAAGATTGGGTACATCATAACTCTATTGAATTGAATATAGGCAAGAAAGATGACTTCAAGGCATGCACTGATATACTCATTGTTAGTCGCATTAATGCCAGTAAAGTGAATAGTGCATCTCCAAATATGGATTACTGTATAAAGAAGAAAATGAAACACCCAAGGTCAGAATGGACGGACAGACCATGGCAAACAAATATTTGCAAGCTGTGTAAGTATGAAGCGATGAATTAATAGATATTCTTGTATCCAGGTGAAGGAGGTTGTCTCAAGCATACTAGGTCTTCTTACATATGGTCATAGGAGTTGAAAAATACATATACTAGAAGTCAAATATGCATCCCATATGGATAGTAAGAAAGGATTCATGGAGAAACACTAGTTATGTTTACACCCATGAAAGAACACAGTAGATAAGGCAGACCTTGAGCAAATCAGCTCTTAGCACAGAAATAAGGTCAAACTTAAGACCTTATAGAAATTTCAAGAAAAGTGAAAATTCACCAGTGGCCCTCAGGCCTCAGCAGATAAGTCCTGGGGATTTGTAAGCATCTGTTCTAAAAGTTAAAAGAAATAGACACATTAATCACAAAAATTCTCGTCTCAAGGAAATCAGTAAGTTGGTTGCGACTTTAGGGGTTTGTAATGCCACCATAATGTATCTAAGTTGCACCAAATAAGTTACATATGTTGCAGTAGTTTTAAAAAGATCTATGAGCTCACTTTTAGCCAAACTTATTGAACTTGAGCACAAGAGCAAATCACATTACCCCAAACTGGACGGGAAGAGGCCTTATGAATCAAGACAATATAAGGCATCGCTGTAAATGAGTAACAAATGAGAAAACAATTGAATAACCCAAGTCTACTGATAATTCAGAATTGTGTAATATTTACATTCTGATAGGTGCACCAATCATCGACAAAAGCCTACAAGATAGGTGCACCAATCATCCTCTTCCTGATGATGAATCACTGAGTGTGATTCAAAACGTCGATTCAAAAAAGCACACACAATTTAAACCAGAAGCGTTCTTACTATTACAATAACTCGTCAGAGAAGTTAGATGATGGGCTGGCAAACACTATTAAAATTGCCCTGACCAATTTTGTGAATATTTTATGGACATTGCTTTAAAATTCAATCTCTAGTTATTTCAAGATTCACAGCTCAGGATGACGAGGATAA
This sequence comes from Sequoia sempervirens, assembly GCA_007258455.2. Lineage (NCBI taxonomy): Eukaryota > Viridiplantae > Streptophyta > Pinopsida > Cupressales > Cupressaceae > Sequoia > Sequoia sempervirens. The sequence continues at coordinate 6,184 of VDFB02064367.1, forward strand.
AAGAACTAAAATATCAAAGGCAGGCAATGAAGACAACATATAATTTGGACAACAGCTATGTGGTAATTTACAACCTGTGCCAAACTAAGAAGAAATGTTTAGCCACCGCTGATCAGTCCAGTACTAACCAGTACAATGGAGATAACCTCATCACATGATTAACAATATTGAAGAACACAAACCAAACTATGTAGGCACTTTTAGACCCACCAAAATTAAACCATAAAGCAACTGATTTCTAAGTTAATCTTCAAGATAGAAGTACACCGAATAAAATCATAAGAATTATCTTGGTTGAAGTAATTACTTGAGAAAGATGTTACCCAGTATAGCAGCATGATTTCAATTTTCAGATGACGGAGTGCCTTTTTCAGGCCGTGGAGGCAAGCTGCAAGGACTACTAATGATCCCTACTCCTTGATCTTTTGTTTGAATTTTTAAATTAGAGAAACTTGAAAGTACACTAGTAAAAAACAGTCATAAATTTGTGTATATGACAGAGCGGGTGTTAAATGAGGATTGAACTGTGTCATTCACAACGATCAAACATTTCCACTTATCAAACTATAGTTCAAATATGAAGCCATGAAATGCCAAACCAGCCTTTCAGCAATCTCAATGGTTATAGGCTGCATTATTGTTCAGTCAAAGCTATAGATAAAAATAATGTTGGAATGCCTTTACAGATCCAAAGGTTGGGATAACTTTATGATAACAAATTAGATTTTTCACTCGGTCTACCAGTCATGCAAAAGCAGCAGAAATCCTTAACCAAAAGAAAATAAACTGTAAACTTAATATTATTTAAAACCATTTACACTTTGTAAAAATATATTACCTCATTTAGAAAACCAGTAGAGTTTAATGGGTAAAAATTACAAATATATCACCTAAACTGAAAAGTCAGTTGAGATTAACTGACCTCCATACCTTTGGGGACTGTCATCAGCTTCTAGAGAAAAGAAGTAGCATAAAAGATATTTTGCAATTGGCAGACTCCTACAGATGGTCAAACCACCAATTGTGTCCAGAAAACATCTATTGTTCAGAACTTTCTTTTTTTGTGTTTAAGAATTATACAAAAACAAAAACACTTTGAGCCATCTTTTTGCCAGTCAAAGACCGTGTTATGGCAAACAAGCTGGCCAAATATAAGATGACTAAAAGTGTCATCACTAAAACACAATCTTCATCAAACTGATCCTAAAGGAGCCATGGAAAGATATGGCAAAGGATTATTGATCAGGGGCATTTACCCATAAAAAAGCAGAAGCAGTTTAGGATCAACCACAAAGGACTACAATAATCAACCTTTTTCCATTGTTATTGGAGCCTTTTTCCTTAGTTATTTTGATCCTCAGAAGCTACAAACTTAAAAACAATATTTTCTAATTTTTAGACTATGTTAAAAAAACAGTGCATTTTTACAGTTCTGTTTATCAGTTTTGCTAGAGAAAAGAAGTAGCATAAAAGATATTTTGCAATTGGCAGATTCCTACAGATGGTCAAACCACCAATTGTGTCCAGAAAACATCTATTGTTCAGAACCTTCTTTTTTTGTGTTGAAGAATTATACAAAAACAAAAACACTTTGAGCCATCTTTTTGCCAGTCAAAGACTGTATTATGGCAAACAAGCTGGCCAAATATAAGATGACTAAAAGTGTCATCACTAAAACATAATCTTCATCAAACTGATCCTAAAGGAGCCATGGAAAGATATGGCAAAGGATTATTGATCAGGAGCATTACCCATAAAAAAGCAGAGCAGTTTAGGATCAACCACAAAGGACTACAATAACCAACCTTTTTCCATTGTTATTGGAGCCTTTTTTCCTTTGTTATTTTGATCCTCAGAAGCTCCAAACTTAAAAAAAATATTTCCTAATTTTTAGACTATGTTAAAAAAACAGTGAATTCTTACAGTTCTGTTTATCAGTTTTACTAGAGAAAAGAAGTAGCATACTCCTAAAGATGGTCAAACCACCAATTGTGTCCAGAAAACATCTATTGTTCAGAACCTTCTTTTTTTGTGTTGAAGAATTATACAAAAACAAAAACACTTTGAGCCATCTTTTTGCCAGTCAAAGACCGTGTTATGGCAAACAAGCAGGCCAAATATAAGATGACTAAAAGTGTCATCACTAAAACACAATCTTCATCAAACTGATACTAAATGAGCCATGGAAAGATATGACAAAGGATTATTGATCAGGGGCGTTTACCCATAAAAAAGCAGCAGCAGTTTAGGATCAACCACAAAGGACTACAATAACCAACCTTTTTCCATTGTTATTGGAGCCTTTTTCCTTTGTTATTTTGATCCTCAGAAGCTACAAACTTTTTTTTTTAAAAAATCCTAATTTTTAGACGATGTTAAAAAAACAGTGCATTTTTACAGTTCTGTTTATCAGTTTTGCCTGAATGCAATGTAATCTGCAAGACCCATCAAAGGTGCAGCCTTTAATGGATTGAAACAAGATAACTCTTTCTTGGCTCTGCTCGCTAATTCGGCAGCAAATTCTTTTGCTTTCTCCAGACCCATCAACTTGGGATAGGTAGCCTTATCAGTAAGCAAATCCTTCCCTGCAGTCTTACCCAATTCTTCTGAAGATTTAGTGACATCAAGTATGTCATCCACAACCTGAAACAGAAGTCCCACACAGCGAGCATAACTCTTAATTCTCTCGATCTCCTCTGTAGCACCACCAAGAATCCCTCCCCTCACAACTGAACATTCCAAGAGCACAGAAGTCTTGTGTATATGAATCCATTCCAGAGTCTTAAGGTCAACGGAAGAGTCTCCCTCACATGAAATATCAGCAACCTACCCCCCTACAAGCCCTTGAGAGCCTATTGTCTTGCCCAATTCCGATATCACCCTCAAAATCCTATCACTAGGCACAGTCTTGCTTGTAGCCACTGCAATATGCTCAAATGCAAAAGAAAGCAGAGCATCTCTTGCAAGAACAGCAGTGTTCTCACCAAAGACCTTATGGTTTGTCGGCTTTCCCCTTCTGAAATCACCATTGTCCATGCAAGGCAAGTCATCATGAATCAGAGACATGGTATGAATCATCTCCATTGCACAGGCAGTTGGCATGGCCAGATCCTGAGTCCCTCCTACAAGTTCACATGCTGCAATGCAAAGAGCAGGCCTGACATGCTTACCTCCTGCTAGAAGAGAATACCTCATTGATTCATGTAATTTTTCAGGATATTCAAGTGGTATTGCCTTATCCAGTGCCTTGTCCACTGCCTCAGCCTTGGACTGCATATAATCATTGAAGAGCAAAAGGCAGATTTTAGCAGAAATGGAAAAGAATGGAGTGAGGGTGAATGAGATAACTTACAGTCTTCTGATGGGGGCATATGCCAGCGCTGGGCGCCTCGAGAGTGCGCGAGCATTGATGGAGGAAATGGAGACTCTTCAGCTTAAACCCAATACTTTCAATTATGCGAAACTCTTGAAATGGCGAATGCAGAGGCATACATACGGAAGAACGTCAAAATAAATGCACAGAATAAAAACCTTACACAGGCTTGTGTATGCCACTGTAAACATCTCAGTGTAATAATAATGTGGTTGTCTGGAGAAGTTGTCGTTAACTGTGGTAGCTTTTAACTGTTTCAACCTTTTAAAGACAGAGACCAGCAAGACACTTGTGTCTGCTCCAGCAAAATATATGTTTTAAATTTCATAGCAAGCATTGAAGCCTGCGCAGTAAGGTTCAATAGATATTGGTGCTTCGCCATGTAGCAGTTATGGTGGTGGCATTTACCTATAAGGAGCAAGGTGTATAAGTTTAAAGGTTGACTTGTTTTGTCTGATTACATTGCTGTTCTTTGTGCTGCCTTATCACCATTATATTTGTCGATTGTGCTGCCTTATCACCATTATATTTGTCGATGGAGTAGGTAAGTGGGCAAATTGTGCCAGGATTTCTTTTATTTCTTTTGAGTTTTCTTTATGCATTTTGGTGCATGGGCATTCAATTCTCATGACTTACCCAGACAAAAAGAATTAACAAATTTCATAGGAAGGCAAGAGCAGCATTGATCTCAGTGGGAATCTTTAGAAATGCTTTTCCAGATGCACAGAAACCTTCTGATTGAATACTTGAGACAAATATGCATGATTTCGTTAACATGAGCGTGCAATATTTTACTTGCTGGATACTGGCCTTGTGCATGGCTGGATGTTTGATCCCCATTGTGAAGAGACTTATAGAGTAATAGGATCGAGCTCATACGTGCCATTTTTTGAGGCTTACAACAACTGACACTATTGCATCATCTGCATCAACAATAGCATTTCCAAGCCCACTTGTCTTCCAAATTTTCCACCAACCCTATGCATCCTTTTCAGGAAAAGCTTGTAGCCTTGAATGAGAGAAAAACAATGAGTTGAATACTAAAGTCACTGAAGAAGATACTGTTGATTTTCTGTTGCTACCATTGGAAAATTGGGGTTTAATTCTCCAGCTTCAACTCCTCATGAACATAGGGGAAGAAAGAGTGACATCAAGGAAGTTGAACTTATAAAGGCATTTTCCTATCTTAGAATAATTTCTTTGGGTGTTGTGACTTTATCCTGGAGTTGTACCAAATGCAAGAAAAACGGCACCCATATGGCAGGTTTCCACCATGTAGTTAGGAGGCAGCCAATGATCTCACTAAAACTTAGGAGTCTTTCTGCATGGCTTTATAAGTGCTACAAATCAAATTACTAAAACAAACCAAAAGAACACCAATAACAGAAGTACAGATTTTGTGGATGCAATTTCTAAGAATGACCATATTACCGAATGAAGTCCATCTTTCTATGTAATGGCTATATAATGTCCCATACTATAAGCTACGACATTAAATCCAATTTAAATACAAGTGTTACTAAAATGGAATCATCAGACTGTATGCTAAGATAGTATAGAATAGGCCAAACAAATCGACTTAAGAGTTTAGTCCTTGCCATTGAAATTGAAGAAATCATACCATAGAGAACTCCATACTCCTTGCTGTTTTTACCAAAAATCAGGAAGAAGAGAGATTCATAATCAAAATTTACTTAACATAGAGAACTCCCAAGAATCATGTAGCTTCCAAAATCACTCTTCATAATAACATTATTATCCAATATGGTTTGCTAACCTCCTACTTGTCACTATATCAGTTGAAGTGCAAAGATAGCTTTGCAAGCAACTATTAATGCAATCTTTGGATCATATAACCTCAACGTTGACTGAAAATATATGTATGGCCTTCAAGAGGAACCTCAATGCCTTGCTCCATTTGGAAACCACTTCTTTTGCAAACAGAAGGTCATAATACAGAGGAAGCCAATTTTTACTCCATTTCTATACAGTTGTATTAATACAGAGGCACAAATAAATTCTGACTAGTATTCCTGCATTGCTTTTCAATCTCTGCATATTACATTGATAAAGATAATTAAACCAGAGCAACAAGATAATTTAGTTTAGTGCAAATCAAATGAGAATTAGAATTCCCTATGCTAGCCAACGATCTCTGCATCTCTTCATTGAAAAAATTATTCAATCAAATCAAATCAAATTTGAAATTGGCAAAATCCAATCTTGGTAGAGAGATTATTGTCTCATTTCAAAATTCTTATCCATAGGATACAATTGTAGCTTACCTATATGCAACAACAAATAAACGTTATCTCATGACATTTTGCTTCTCTTTCTTCGGATGGGTCCCTTTCCATATGCTAGAAGCCTAGATCGAGGAATAACAGGAGCTTTCTTTTGGCGCCGCTTCTTCTTTTTGGATTTGCTTTCAACTTCACCGTTTCTTTCTTCTGAATGGTTACCATCCGCTCCATTCGAACGTCGACCATGTTTATGGTTACTATCTTGATCGTTCAAATGTCGACCGTGATTATGCCCACCTTTACTTTTGCTGCTAACCTTTTTCATTCCCTTTGCAAAGCTGGATTGACCACTATGCAAAGCTATTTTTTTCCTCTTCTTTTGACTGAATCTATTGTGCATAGGAGGCTTCCATTCTTCACTCCTATAAGGAGCTAACTTCTTGAGTCAAACATACTGGTTCAATTCCTTGTCATCTGTCATTAAAATCTCTTCAGTGCTTAAACCGTAGGTATTTGATGGAACTTCCCTATACTTAAAACGAGTGGGAAGATCGCCTATCATGTCCTCATAATCCAACTTATAATATTCTTCGAGTTGCTTATCCAATAACAGTTTCTCTCTGACTGAAATTCTGCCTTTGTGCCTTTTCTTACTTTTAGATGCTTCCTCTGTTTCAGTCCCTGTATTATCCTCAACGTCATCAACATGCTCTAGAGCTTCTTCTTCTTCTTCGTCTTCTTCTTCTTCTTCTTCTTCTTCCTCCTCCTCTTCTTCTTCATCTTCTTCTTCACCACTATCAATTGCTGCCTCCATCTTGCTCTTCTCTGAATTCCAATCAGAATTTTCATCACCTGGCTCTTCAGGATTCAATTTCTTTTGTTCCTTGGCATTTTCTCTTGCTGCAGCAAAACCCCGCTTGGATCCCCTTCCATCCCAACCTTTGGGAAGACCCAGAAGTTCATCTTCTGCATCAAAATCTGGTTTTTCCAAATCATATTCATCATAGCCCTCAAAGTTCTCATCTACATCTTGAGCGCCATAGTACTCGTCTCCAAAAGCTTTTTTCATCTTCATATCATATTCATCCGGATCAAAGTCCTCATCAAGGTCCCCTTCATTCAATACATTACCCTGATCATCATTTACCCCTGCAACCTTTCTGATCTTCTCAAGCTTCTGCATGATCTCCTTCTTCTTGATATTCTTGAGATGTTTCAATTCTTCCTTCCTCTCAAATTCAGATTGCTCTAACCTCTCCTTCTTCTTTTCCCTCTGCTGCTTCCTCGAATTTGGCTTCTTCCTCACCGACCCCTCCGTAAACCTGGCATGCCCAAGCACCTGATCACCTGCCCCTTCCTCAAACCTAAAATTATAGCCTGCCTCAAATTTATCCTGCTTCTCCAGTTCCTCCTCATCCTCCGAAACCCCCACATCCCCATACCCCAAACTCCCTTTCTCCTCCCGCTCAATCCATCCTTTATTCAACAAATAGCTCTTCAAAAACCTGTCATTATTATCCAAATCATCATCCTTACCAAAATAGTCGTCCAACCGACGGGCAATATCTGCATCCTTAGCCCGCTGCTCTGCCTCCTTAACAGCCTCCTCTTCCTCCTGCTTTTCGCGCTTAATCTCTTCTGCGCTCTTCTTCTTCACTGTTAGCAAACCTCCATCATCGCTGTCATCGTCATTATCCTCGACGCCCATTAAAAAAGCCCTCTTAAGCTCATCCTGCTCCTCGGAGTAGCTCTTAGAGCCCCCTTTTTTAACCTTTCTTCGGGTTTGATTATCATCGTCAAATTCAGGCCCATTCTCAAGCAAATGCTGAGCCATAACATCTTTCAAATACAGTGCTTTTGTTTTCTTGCCTTCGTTCTTTCTCTTCTCTTCAATCTCTTCCCCATCGTCGTCGTCATCATCATCATAGAGTTTTACGTCTTTCTTATAAATTAACGGATCTTTTCTTTTCACTTTGGCTAGAGTTTCATAGAACTGCAGCTCTGTCTTCTCTGGAATATACCCATCTTCGTCTTCTTCCTCGTCTTCAGAGGAATCTTCCTCATCAGAATCACCGCCTAAGCCCTTCTTTTGCAGCTCCTGCAATCTCTGAAGGGCCTCCCGCTGCTTATTATGAGCAAATCTCTGAGCATAAGCTTTGTTCACCTTAATATCTACGAAACCCTTCTCCTCGCCATCAGAATCTCCTAGCAAGTCCATTTCTCACCTGTATAAACTAAAAACAATGGGCAAAAAAATCAGACTTTCTGTATTAAAATTTCACGTAGACCAGGCTTTTTGATTAAAGAAACCCTAGAGCTTTGCAGGGACCTGGTAAAATTAATTACCCCGAAGGCGTTCCCTTATATGAAATGTCTTCAGCGAAATCCTTAAATCGACGGCTTTCCTGGCATCCGTATCAATGCAAGAAAATTGAACGGATCTCAGCCGTTCATCTTTTTTACCATTTTTTCGACTCATTTAAATTCTGTTCAGTTCACTTCTCTAATCTCGCGAGCTACGGACTGAAAATAAGGTTTCGACGAGGGTTTTAAAGTAGGTTTATTAAAATGAAAATTACGGCAAGATTATGTTAATTAAAATGAAAATTACGTCAAGATTTTAACATTACGACATCCTTTACTGAGTAGTTAAGTATTTATTAGCATAATTAATATATTTTATATAATATAATTATACTAAATTATTATAATATATTATATTTTTAATAAAAGTATAAAGTAATATATATAATTATTATAATTAATAATGAATAATTATGAATATTTTTATTCATAAAAGTCAATTAGGAAAAAAATGGGTTTTTTTTCATACGAACTATAATGTGTAATGAATTTATTTTATTATTATATTTTATATTTCAATTAATTATTTAATATATTTTTTAAATAATATTTTATTATTACAAAATTAATTTTGTATTGATTTATCAAATATTAAATATCTATTTATATGTTATTTATTTATGTATTAATTTTATATCTAAAATTATATGTATTATTTTATATTTTGTAAATTAGTAAATATAATATGTGTATGGATGTGGTTTCCCCCCTCGCCCCACACACAGACAATGGATGTCTAAATGGCCGGGTGGTGGGGCGTGGGATGGACGCGTGGTATTTGGGTCGGGCGGTGATAACCACACCAACATACCAAATTTAGCAGTATGTGAATGGCATTGGTAGGTTTATTCGGCCGCCTCTTTGCTCGGTTAAATTGAAGGGGTCTAGTAGAATGATGGGCTCAAGTTTCACGAAGTCGGCCGAGGGACACGTAGTGCACGATCTACCTTACTCTATGCGCGGACGTGCCGTGTGATAAGCTCCATAAATTGCATTGATTATAGGTCTGCGGGGGAGGAATTTCATTTCATGCGAAGGACAGATTTGCAAAGCTCCTAATCTTTATCCGTATCCGATGACTGACGGTTCATTATTGAGCTTTCATGTTAAATTTAGGAAGCCCTCTCCTAAATTGCGGTTCGGCTCCTTGGTTTCTGCTTTTATGTTTTTGTTGCAGGGTGATCCGGGCGCATTTTCGGCAATGGCGAGGCTGGCGAAATCGAAGTTCACCATCATCATTTCGGTGGAAGGTCTTGATTCCTTCGGGGTCGATACTCCTGTTTCGCTTGTGGCAACGGAAAGGCAAATTGCCTTTCGGGAAGTAACGGACCAGCGTCTCAAACGAATATTGCTTGAAGATGATCCGGCGACGGTAGCTGCAGTGAAAATGGTCCTTGGAAAGGAACATTTAGAGCGTAAAGAATTTCCAAGGGATAATACTCAAATTTCTTCCAGGTTTCTTGCGGCGCTCATGGACATTGCCACCCCGAAACCCTTGGCCAAGGAATTGATGGTGCGACTGTTTCGGAAGGACTTGCTCGGGGGCATCGATACTTCTCTGAAGGCAGCCCTCTTGGGTAAGGGCATACCACGCCCGGCGGACCTGGCAACCATGTGGGATTCGGATGATGCTATCAAAATTTACCCCTTTCTTCTGGATCTTAAAGGCTCTGAATTGTCTCGGCATCGCACACTGGCGGAAATGGCAGTGGAGTTTCTGAAGAAAAGAGTGAAGCTAGTGCCAGCGGAGGGTATGGACTGGGTGGAAGGCTTTATATGCTTTGCAGAGGTAAATGGTTTCTGGGTTTAAGGGGGGAAGGGTAAGTGTTCGTCTGGTATGTCTGTTAATGTATTGATAGTCATGGTTTCTTCGAACTGGAGCTTAGTTTTTTGCAAATTTGTAATCTTTGAGGAAGCAAGTCTCTGTTTTTGCTCGGTGCTTCCATTATGGAAATGGGTCGAACTCTGTCCTGTTAATTTTTTGACTGTTTGAAGCTCATCGATGGAATTTCCTGCAATGCAGACGCATGTATATTTTTCTGAATATATAAAATCATCACCTTAATCAAAAAAATTAGTAAATATAATATAATATGTAATAAATTTATTTCATTATTATATTCTATATAATGTAAATTATAATATATTTTTAAAATAATATTAAGTGTATTATAAAATTATTTTTTTATTCAAACATTATATATTACATATTTACATATATGTTATTTAATTATGTATTTATCTTATATATAAAATTATATTTTAATTATCTTAAATATAATGTAACATGGAATAAATATAATATAATATGGAATGAATATATATCTAATATATTTTTAATCTAGGAATTGAAAGAGAGGTAGAGATGAAGAGAAAGTAGAAAGGAGAGAGAATAAGGGAGAGAGACACACTCCTTGTTTATCCCTCCCTATCTCTATTTTTATCTCTATATCTCTTCACCCTCTCTCTCCCTCTCTATTGCTTGTCTCTATCACCTCATTAATCTCTCTTGCCCCCTATCTCTATCTTTTTATCTCTCCCTCTCCATCTCTACCTATATCTCATTATATTTATCTCACTCTCTTATTCACTCCATCGCTCTTACTCTATATATCCCTCTCTATCTCTCCCTATCACTCCCTCTTTTTATTTCTCTACTTCTTTCTCTCTCTATCTCTATCTCCATATCTATTCTTCTATCTCTCCATCTCTCTCTACCCCTATATATCTCCCTCTCCTCTCCATCTCTATCTCTATCTTCCACTCTATATATATATCCTATCTCTATCTCCTTACCCCCTCTCCCTCTTGTTTTTCCCCCTATATCTCTCCCTCTTTCTATCCCTATATCTCCCTCTCTCCCTATTGCAAGTTCATAGCATGAGCCTAGTGGTAATGGAGCTTGATTACCTTCATGATTATCTAAATCTCTCCATATTTCTTCTTCTATCTCCCTAGCTATCTCGATCTCATTATATCTCCATCTTTGTCTACCCCTATATCTCTCCCTCTCTCTGCCTCCCTCTATATATCACTTCTTATCTCTATATTTATCTTTCTATCTCTCCCTCTCTATCCCTATATATATATCCATCTTTTATCTCTTCAATCTCTATATATCCCTCTCTCCTCCCTCTCCTTATCTCCATATCCCTCTCCTTGTCCACCTCCATCTCCATCTCTATCCATATCTTCCTCTCTATCTCTATCTCCTTACCTCTCTCTCTTGCTCTTCCCTCATCTATCTATCCCTTGTTATATCCCCATCTCTCCCTTTATCCCTCTCCTTCCCTCCCTCTTGCAAACATAAGGTGAGCCTAAGTATCTTCTTGATTTAGAGGTTTTGTTTCAGTCATGTTTGGATCCCTATAAGTGGATGCATAGTCGATTTGAAGCTATCACTTCTCCATTGAAACCTTTGTTGAATTAACATCATTTCCTAAATA
>VDFB02064368.1:0-18531 GCA_007258455.2 Sequoia sempervirens
CGGGAGATGGTAATATTGGTCTTTTGCTGCAAGATCAGTCTTTCTTTCTTCTTCGTCCAGAGTAACTGCTGCAGGTCTCCACTGAGCGGGAGATGTATTCTTTTCAAAGATAAAGATCTGCAGACTGTTGGTGATGTCCATTTGCTCTCCAGCAATGTGTGTAAGATCTGGTTGGAGAATTGCTGGTGCAAAGTCTAGTTGTTCAATTGGAGTCCAAGGACGCCAAATTGTCATTCTGTGAAGAATAACTCGCCTGTTGACTGTAAACACGGACGTGTTCAGACAACTTCTGAAAAACCCTTGAAAATAGCGCCCTGCCGAGAAGTATTTTTCCGGAAAAAATCTGGCACATGGGGTTTGTTCGTGCTTCAATGCTGAACAAACCCAGTTCCTCAGAATTTGAATTCTGAAACTTTTTCGGAAAAACCCCCAAAAATAGGGGCAGCAAGTATGCTGATTTTCGGAAATTTGGCGAGATGGGTTCCTCTGGAAAATTATGCTGGATCTACCCAATTGATCTGATCTGATGTAGCCTGCCACCTTTTTGAAATGTGCAAGAAAACCTAAGACAAGAAGAGAGGAAGTAGACAGAAGATGGATTGGAAGTTTTATCTGATTCTCTGAAAAATCTATCTCTGGGTCCAATCCTCAAAATAGTGATCCTTTTCTGCTTCAGATCTGCAAGAAAAATTGAAGAACGGATGAAAACCTCCTTCAGATCTATCAATGGCGTCCTTAGAGCTTGTGGCTGTTTTTGATCTTTTATCCTGCAATGAAATAATGAAATGGGACGCCTTCACCTTGAATATGTATGTTTAAGCTTCAGATCCACAAATTTTGGGACCTAACACAAGCTCAAAAGGTGATTTGGGCTTGATCTAAAGTTGAAAAGGTGATTTCCACCAATCGTGGAGCGTTTTAGCCAACTTTAACTCAAAAGCTTTTGACTTTAGTCAACAAATGACCTTTGACTTCTTTTAGGCGTCCCTTTTCATCTTTTGCAAGTTTTTAGTATTTTCTCTCCTGAAAACCCCCTGTTTGATCCTGAATCTGGCGTTGTCTGTTGATCTTGAGACGTCACGGACACATTCACTGCGGAGCTGAATCCATACTGGAAAGAAGTGCCTGGGAGACATGATGATAAAAAGCTGAGTTTAGGGCTCCAAAAGAATGGGCGCCTTTCCCAAGAAAGGGCGCTTTTGCCAATGCCTTAGTGATTTTTCAGTCTTCGTTCTTCAGCTTATTTGAAATGACCTCTCGTGCCTTGAACTGGATTTCTCGTTGATCGGAGAGTCAGATGTTTTCACATGACGTTTCATCAGGTACTCAGCTCTGTTCTGCTAAGAATGACTGTCTTCAGGAAATCTGGATCTCAAATTAGGGTTCCTTTATCCAAGGGCGCCCCTCCTTGAAAAGGGCGCTTTTTCCTTTTAGCTTGATTATTTTCGTCTGACAAGTTGCCTACTTTGATCCAGATTATCCGTTGACTGCTCTGTCAGGTATTGATGCTTGCAGTTGCGTTTCCGAGATTTGCTTGAGCTGCGAAGGTCATCAAAGGAGGCCTTTTGTCATTGGTCAGCATCTGGAAGTCCAAAAGAAAGGGCGCCTTTGCTTTGAAAAGGCTCTTTTTTCTAGAACTTCGTCGTTTATCTGTGGTTTCCTGATATTTCCTTGAACTGCCTCTTTTTGCTTCATCAGCAATTGCTAGTGATCTGTTCATCGGATGATCTGGATGTTTGTTTCACTGTTGAACCAGCACTCAAACGTCAAGAATGATTGCTTTGGATGATCATACTGACTGCATTTAACCCTCAAAGATCATGGGCGCCCCTGCTTGAAAAAGGCTCTTTTCAGCTTTTTGAGTTGTTTCTCCTTCGTAACGTTTCCAGAGTTAGTCAAATTTTGACCTTTTTCACTTTCAGGAAACTCCTCTGTCGAAGATCACCATTTCTTCATGTCTCACGTTCATCGTGTATGGATGTTTGGGAAAAATGACTAAGGCATTTGACTGCATAGCCTCCTCTTGGTAGCAAGGCGTGCATTCTCCAGACTTAGTCAATTTTCAGCATTTTTCATTTTTTGAAAATTCCAGACTTAGTCAATTCTCAGCATTTTTCATTTTTTTTTTTGAAAATCCCAGACTTAGTCAATTTTCAGCATTTTTCATTTTGAAAATCCCCTTCATCAAACAGCATCTTTTTTTGACCTTTTCCGCCATGGTTGCGTCGTTGAAGCTTTCAAAGGTTAGCTTTCAGCACCTGGTACTGGCCAATCTGCCATTAATGGCTGCGGAGCTCCTAACTTCGTTCCTGAAAAAGAGAAATAGACCCACCAGAGTAAAACGTGTCTTTTGATGATTCTGACTTGACCAATGTGATCGTGAAGCCCTTTAAGCCTATCAAAATCATTTTCGATCATTTCTGGGAAGGTCCTATTTTCGGGGGATTTCCCTGAAAATAGGGGAAAAAACCCTAATTTTCAATTTTTCAGAATTTTGTACATGTGTTCCTTGACAGAAACCCACCAAGATTCTATGATTGGTTTGACCTAAAACAGACCTTTCATGGCATTTTAACAAGATTTAGCTCAATTTACACAGAATGCCAAAAAATTTATTTGGGGTACAACAAAATTGAAAGCTTCCCTTTTCTAATTTATAAAGTGTGAAAAATTATGAATAACATTTGATATGGCTAGAGAATCTTATCCCACAAATGTTTTTTGGTTCCAGTTTGGGGCTATAAAAGGGGTTAAAAAGAAAAAAAAAATGGTATTTGTTTTTGACTTGAAAATAGGTTATTTTTCATATTTTCTCCCGATTCTCTGGTAAGACATGGTTAAAAGTAAAACAGTTTTGCTCATCTCCACGTTTCTTGAGTGAAAACTTTGTGAGAATGGGTTTTATTTTTTGGACTTATTCTATTTTCCCAATGGACTGCTTAAAAGTTAAGATTGAAGAAAAAGATGTTTCTTGTTGGGTGGGGACGCAAATGTGACTCAAAGAGACTAGAGTAGAGGAAGGACTTTTTTGCAAAGTGATGAAAAAAAGGCACAGCAGGTTTGATATTTAAACATTTTGAATGACCTGTATAGAATGCAGGTATTGTTAACCTCTGGCCCCTTAATTCCTAGTACTGACCAACTCAAATTTGTATGTATATGTTATTAAATGAAATTAGAAACAGCATAGAAATTATTTTTTATTGTGTATGGATATTCTACCAAAGCTCCCCTCAGATATACGCCTGATATGTCTGATACACTTGTTTGATCTAATGTGAAATCTCTCTTTGGATTCATTTCCAAGTGAATCCATCTGGACTGTCTCTTGCCTACCCGGTGTTGAGTCTTCACTTTTGTCATAATATGCTAACTGATCACATGTTGAAATTTTCTGTCACTCATATTAGAGTTAAGGTTTCTGACAACCCTTAACTGCACCACACTCCTAGATGGGAATTTGAATTCATCCCTAACTGTCTGAACTGACCTCCAAGTTCTATACCCAGGATCTTCTATATTGCTCTGTATCTTCTGCTCCATGGAACAAACTCTCTGCTGATCTCTAACAGCCTGTGTTTTGATTCAAAGTTTTTTGCTCTGATATTAGGCCTCTGCTTGAAGCTGCTCCACCTGACTCGAGAACATTTCCTGATGCAATCCAAAACTGAGATAAAATCCTAGAGGTAGACTGGAAGATTCTTCATTCCTTTCAACACAATTTCCTGTGAAATATATTCATGGTCTAACCCCTGTGTGATACAGAACAAATGCTGGATGCATGTCTGACAAGGTTATTGCATTAGTTCATTTGTGATCAATGACTCAATCCCATGGGATGAATCATCAATCTAACTCTGAAGCAGGTACACAGCTTAGAATGCTGCAGGAGCTATATTATAATTTTTCAAAATATTCATAATTTTTCAATGGGTGTAGGTGATGGTTAAATAAATTTCCTGACAATTGCTGGTTTGCAGCTTACTGTTTATTTTCTAGATAATTAGAAACAGTTATAATTAGTAAGTCATAGTTAGGATGATATAGGAGTTTTTGCTTCTATTTTTGAGATCAAAAGCAGGTTCTATATTTTTTGTCCAATTTTGTGCAGTATGTTTTTTCATAATAGTTGGTACCTTACACCAATTAATGGCTAAATTGTTCTAATTTGAACTACAGGAGCTTATAGATGTTGAAGGAGATGGCATGGCAGATATGGTATTTCGCTGTATTCAAGAAATGGACATAGACAATCGCATGACTGTATGTAGCTTCTAGTTTAACATAGATCTGTTGCTATCAAAGGGTACTTTTTGTGTGTAGTTCTCATCAATTTATGAGCATCCTTTATAGATTTTAAAAATGTCTTTGTTGAATGTTCTATAGAGATTTTAAAAAACTTTCTTTGAATGTATTTATAAATGGATGTTATCTGAATTTGGATTATTTTTCCTTATATTTGCTCCTGAAATTACTCTCAAACATAAAGATAAGCTAAGATAGACTTTGTTATCAAAATCCTTGATCAATCGAGAACAGATGTTTTATTTTGAGAACTACCCAGCTATGGAGTTTGGATTGGATGATATCGCACTTTTAAAAATATACTTTTTGAATGTTTTATAGAGATATAAAAAAACTTTCTTTCAATGGATTTTATCTGAACTGGAATATTTTTCATTATATTTGCTCCTGAAATTAATCTCAAAATAAAGATAAGGTAAGATAGACTCTGTTGTCTAAATTCTTGATCAATTGAGAACAAATGTTTTGCTTTGAGAACTACCTACCTATGGAGTTTGGATTGGATATGTTGTGTGTTTAGATTCTAGAATGACATATATAAAGATAGGATAATTATTTTTTTGAAATATCATGTCAACGACTAATCAAAGTGGGAAACAACAGTTGGAACACAAGAGAGAGAAGGACAAAAATTATTTGTTTTGATATAGGTTATGCATGCAAAAGTATTTAAATTTGTGTGCTGGGGTTACATATACGACTGTTCAGTAGAAAGAAAAAAAGAAAGAAAGAAATTATATTAGTGTCTACAAATGACTAAATTAGGTCAATGGGACTAGAGGTTACAGCAGTTAATAATAGAAAGTTCTAGGGAAAGAGAACCTAGAATCAAAACAATAAAAGTATGTAAGACAAAATAAAGCACTGTGCTGCTAACAACCAGCAATGAAGGGTGAAAAAAAGCCCCCAAAGCATGTGCTAGTGAAATTTTCTACATAGAAGGCTAGCTTGGGGTTGAGCGACTCATTGGGGGGAAACCCAAGTGGCCTGAATATATTGTTTGTTGATGTCCTCTCTGGCAGTTCTAGTGATGGCATCCTTTGTGGAGGAGCTGGGAAGTGCATCTAGGGAGTACATGAAGGGGGGCAGCCTATCAATTGTTAGGATAAGGTGTCTCAGATTTGCAATCCTAATTTTCATATTTAATATTTTGTATGTATTTACTATTTTGTCTTTAGTGCTTTTGTCCTCACTTGGGAAAGTTGGTGTCCCATTTTGAATTTTGAGGTGGCACCACATTCGTCTTTAGTGGATTTTGTCCTCACATGAAGAGGTAGGCATCCCACATTGCACTAGCATGTTTTGCCATTTGTTAGCGTCTTAGGAGGTGTGTAAGAGCATCTTGGCTAGTTTTCATGGGGGTTACCTATGAAGTATTCTTATGATGTGTAAGAACATGTAAGAGGAAGGTTACATTGGAACCTTGACCATCCTTATGACAAAGTTGGACACTTGTCATGGAAAATCTTATACATAGGAGAGTGATGAAAAATTGGTAGTCAAATATTCCACCTTATTACATATGACATGTAAGGAATATGCTAATAATAGCCATGGGTATCTTGGACCAAAGGGGATGTTGGAAATTGAGTCCAAGCATTTGGGCATGATACCTCCTTTGGGCTTGTAAGTGGTTTACCAAAAGCATCCCATGGTTTCACATCATAATTCTAATACAAATTGGTCCTTGGAGTTGGAGGTTGCATGGGTTATTTTGCAGGTTGTATGAGAAACAAAGTGCTGCTAGAATTTAGAGGGATAAATTGTATTGATGTAACCTCCTTTTGAAGGATTAATACAAGCTTGGGTCTCTTTGGGTTTCAATATTTTTGCTGAAAGGGTTGCTCCATGTAAATCTATTTGTTATGGTTTGCATTCAAAATTCTCTTTCATGGTTGGTTCCACTATCTTTATGTTCTATAATTGCTACAAGTTTGTGACATTAAAGTTTAAAATATCTCATTGTTTAGTTACACTTTGTTTCAACATCATTAGAGATGCCAATAGAAAGAAGAAACAACCTGGTCTCCAAATACCAACAATGCTGACATTTTTTGAGGACTAGGGAAGCAATCCTCTTAAAAGAGCAAAGTGCTAAAGATTGATATCTCCTATGATTAAAATTGAGGCCCCTTTGATTGGAGTTTGTGGAAGTAGAAAGTAAGCCTAAAGATAGTCTTGGACGATGCATTGAGGAATTGTCTATTTGCAATGGATCATGTGCTGCAACATGAGAGTCTAGATCCTCTCAATATAAGCTCATTCAATGGCCCCCAAGCTAGGTCCCCCAAACCGTTGAACCATATAAAAATTTAGTCTTGATGATTGAATCAAAAAGGCACAATTTGGAGGGGATGTCTCGGAATTGGATCTGAAAACATTGATGTTCCAAGACAAAAAGAGAGGCATAGCCCTTGCAAAGGCATGAGTGAGGCAAACATGATGCAAAAGGATGGAGCATAAAATTGGAACCCAAGTATGTGTAGGCTGATGTGATCTCTAGAAGTTCCCCTTAGTGGAAAAATTAGAATTTGGAGAGAGAGTGCTTGGAGATATTTAAATTGTGAGCTTAGTTTTACTAAGTTTGACCAAAATCTTGCAAAGTCCATAGAAATGAGCAAGAGTGTCAAGTTGTCATTGTAAGCCCTCAACATTTGTGAGAAGAGGACAACATTGTTGAAAAAAGAAGAATATGTCTAACCACTTGATGTAAAATACAAACATCATCTAAATGAGTATGCCATTGAAGAAGTTCCTCGGTGAAAAGGGTTGGTGAGAGAGGACACCCTTGCTTGAACCCAGTGGTACTCTTAACAAAGTCAAGGAGAACATGAGAAGTTTTGTTGGGAACAAAACTTCCCAATAACTATCTCATAAAACCTCCAAATGATGACAATTGGAGAGTTTTGTTGGGAAATTACCAATCTCTATCCAATGAATTGACATTAAAGTTTTGTTCTCAAGTTATGACATCAATTGGTGAGATACCAAGCTTTGACTACTTCAGTATGAAAATCTGAAATTAAGTAATCTTAATGTGGAATTACCATGATTAGATCCATCTTTTTTATGATGTTAAAAATCAGCCAACATTACATGCTTAACAACTCCACTTTCAATAAATAAAAGACAACATCACCATAAGATAGCAACCAAGAGGCACAAATCAGCAACATAAAAGCATCACATGGTACAAGAATTATGTGGAGAAACCCTTGCGGGAAAAAACTCCATCAAGAAAAGAGGCCAACTATGCATTATCTTTAAAACAAGATTACAATTTTTCACACAGTTCCATTCTCCTCTTTGCCTCCAATATGGCAGCACTTGTGTCCCTGTGAACAACCTCTTTGTGCTCCAACCCATTCCTTCTTAGGTTCTTGTACCTGCAGTATAGAGTTGTAAAGAGGTCCTATGCACCTAACTTGACATTTAAATATGACTCTTAATTGCAAACATTCCATCCTTTGATTTGCCTCCTAGGAATGTGTAAGGACAGCTCCTAAAACTTTCCCTCCAACATAGGCCCCCAAACTTGGAAATGAACATTAAATGAAATGCCACAAATGAAGGAATATCAAGAGACAATTGTTTCCTCTTTCCAAATGCCCACTTGGAGAAGCCCAACAACAACCTTTTGTCCTCTTCACTTGTCTTTTACCATCCATTCTAGGTGCCCACATTTGGGAAAAATCAATTAAATATTTATGTGTACAAGTCACCTTTACCATTGCTAGTGGAACCCTTCATCCCTTATGAATGTATTACAAACAATGGCGAGAATAAACTATTACAAATTATTTTCCCAATACACCCTAAGTGCCTAGGGACACTTTCCAAGGACGTTCAAACCATGCAATATGATATAGGGTTTGCAAGGTAGATGGCACCTTAATCCTAACAAGTTTGAGATGTCAATATCTCTCAATTTTTGGAAAAGAAGGTGTCTCAGAACTGATTCAAATGCCTTCTTGAAGTCAACAAAACAACCAAAGACTTTAGAAGACTTATGATGAGCCTCCTCAATTATAGCTTGTAGTGTAAAGATGTGGTCGATAATTTGGTAGTCCTTCTTGAAGCTTGCTTGCTCCTTAGCTTTGATATTATTCCTTTCCAATTACTCTAATGGCTACATGTCCAACACCGCAGCATAAATTTTGGGAAATGTATGTGCAATCATAATGGTCTTGTAGTTTCCAGAGATAGATAGGGTGAATGATGTGTTGGGACTAAGATTGAGTAAAACTTGAACATAACACCTTAGTAAAGAGTGTGGCAAAGGAAAAGACAAGGGAATTCACACCATATTTGATGAATTTAGCTTGGAGACCTCACAATCAACTGCTTTGTTGGTGCATAGCTTCAAAATAGCTCTCATTATACAATAAGTGGAGAAGACAAAATGAGGATGGTAGAGGAGTGGGGTAGTGATGGTAGGATGGTTAGGGCCATCATAGAGAGAACTGGCATAGGAGACCCATACATTAGGGGTGATAGTTGAAATGGTAGTTTTTTTCAAAAGAAGAGTATGCCAAAAGGTCTTAGGTGAGTGGTGGAGATTAACAAGAATTGCAAGTTGTCTATATGCAAGAAACTCTCGTTTTATATGTTGGAGAAGATTATGGTACTCCCTACAAAGGGTGAATATGGAGGGAGGATCATGGGATTGGGAGAATCGAAACCTCTAATGACGGGATTTACACTCATTGCTATACCATTAGTTCCTAGGGCAAGATTTATGGTGGGAAGAGGATTTGGAGTAATGTGTGGTGTGGGGATAGGAGTCAAGGACAATCTCTGTGCAAGTTTGATGTAAGAGATCATACATTGATTTAGTGGTGGGAAGAGGGAGGGAATAGAAGCTAGACATGAGAAGGTAGAGACAGGTAGCATAATCAATGGTGTAATCATCATGAAAGTTGATTTTGGTATGTCTAATGCTAGGGGCGGGGTGGGTGTGTAGGGGGAGAACCTATATTGATGGCGAATGTTAAGAAACCTCTATTGAAGGGATTTACACTCATTTTCATACCATTGGTTCAAAGGGAAAGATTTGTGGTGGGAAGACGATTTGGAGTAATGTGTGGTGTGGAGATAAGAGTTAAGGACAATCTCCTTGCGGATTTGATGTAAGAATTCATACATGGATTTAGTAGTGGGAAGAGGGAGGGAACAAAATCCAAACATGAGAAGAGAGAGATGGGTAGCATAATCAATGGTGTAATCATCATGAAAGTGGATTTTGATATGTCTAATATTGGGGGCGGGGTGGGTTTGTAGGGGGAGAACCTATATTGATGGTGAGTGTCAAGACGACATGGTTAACAAAGGGGGAGTTGAGGAGAAACAAGGAAGCCAATAATGTGGGGGATGAGGTGCTTGTTGGGGAGAACATAGTCCAGGAAGCTTGCACCATTGCCATGGGGAAAACAAGTGAATCTTATGGTGAGAACATAGTAGAGGACATATTTTTGTTTTGATCTTTTTAATTTATTATTTAAAAATACTTTAGTAAAAGCATTAGTTGTCTACTCTTGATTTCAATATTGTTTTGAATTGGAAAAATGGGAACCCAACTCTTTGCACAAACGTACAAGATTTTACATAGTGTACAATTTTGATCACTACTTTGAAACTTTACATATTGTATAGTTTTGATTATTGATTATCACATACATAGGTCAACTCAAGATTTTACATATATTTTTTATTATCATAGATTGTCATTTACATAGCTCAATATCTCCATTGCATTACATTGCCCAAACCAATTCTATTTTCCATCCCTTGTGGAACAAGTAGTTGAGCATCTATTCTCTTTTTATAGCCAAAAACTCATCAAGGAGAAGCTACAATTAGTGAGGATAAGAAACAAATGATGTGACAACCCAATATTTTCTATGTATAACTAAATTTGGACCACTTATCAGTAAGATCAAGTTTGGAAAAGAGTGTATACCAATGAGGACTAGAGAAATAATAACTGCTATACTCCTCTACTACCATAGGATAACAATACAAACTAGTTTTCTGCATTGAGGATCAGAAAGAAAAATAGATCCTTTAATTTAAATCCACATAATATCATACTAGGATGCCTAATTGAAACCAACTACGTCCCTAACCAGATTGGAGATAGAGTAGGTGGGACTAGGTGTTAGAAGATAAAGCCATCAAATTTGGTACAACTAAAATCATACTACATGAATAATGATGCAACATGAAACAACAACGATCTAATTTCTCATCATGTAGATAGCAGATGGGGGATTTGAATAGAAGAAACTTGTTCTTGGGAAACGGGTGCTTGTGTGACTATTGTAGAGGACATATGGATAAAAACTCATACTTAGAAACATTTGCACGCTTGGGCTTTGCTCAAGTATTGATGAATTGATTGGCTATGACAATGCCTTTTCCTAGAGCTTGGCTTGAATGAGAGAACTATCGTAGAGGACATGTTACCTAAGGCCTCTCTATCAAATATTGCAAAAATGCAAATTACATAACAAATATTTATATGTCCTTGTACTACTCAGAATGGTGCCTTATATAGCACAAAGAGGCTTCTCGAACACACCTAGAAAACAACATTCTAACCATTAAGACCGGCAATGATTTGGTTCCTACCACTTACTAGGTGGTGGTGTTTGCACATCAAGTGGTGTACAAAAGGATTCCTAATGTGGCATAGTATGCCACTTATTCACAAATTTGTGTGACGAACACGTTATGCCTGTGAGAAATGTTGTAATGTCCCCTTCTTAGCAGTGATTTTTTTAGTTGGCCGTTAGCCTATCTCGGAGGCCCGTAGGCTAGTCAAAAGTGGAAATTAGGGTTTCTAGCTACTTGGAGGATTCTTTGGTGGATTCAAGGGTTTGCATGTTGGAGTTTTGCAATTTGGAGTTTCTGGATTCTTTCTGGGTTTTCAAAGACCTTCGCAGTGGTATGACATGCAACTGCATCGGGTAACTTTTCTGGACTTACTATTTTTAGTAAGTTATGACGGCTGCTCAGTTTGTGGTTAAAATCATTTGAAGTCACTTACTATTTTTAGCAGTATGCTATTTATAGTAAGTGCTATTTTTAGCAGTGCTATTTCTGGTAGTGTTTCAGCAGTTTAGTACAGTTGCTATATTTGGCAAGGCAGTTTGAGCAGATTGGTTGCCAACACTCTTGGTGCTTATTTTGGCAATTTCAATATTTTGGTTGAGTTTATATTTTAAGTGAAATATTTGGCTAAGGCATGGTGGACGACTTTTGGAGAAAAAATTAAGTTAAATTATAATGTATTTCACTTATTTACTTGGACGCCTAGCTTGGAGAAAATAATTGCATTTTATAAGATTTTTTCACTTAAAGGAGAATTGGATGCCTAACTTATGTTGTTGCTTTTTATTAAATTATATCCTTCTTGTGCTTTGGACGCCAAGCTTCGTAAAATTCAAATGCGGCACAAGTCAAATCACCAGACTTTATCTTAGGCACCTAATTCCGGAGGAAAATGGATTTGGGTTAGGAAGAGTTATAAATATAAGTGTTGGGCTTCATTTGAGGGCATCCATTTGCTAATATAATGAAGTATTGTCAAAATTTCTACAGACTCTTGCTTCGAGGAATGCATACCTCCTAGCACCCTTGGTTTTGTGCTTGCAAGATAACACCTAGCTAAGTTTGCGACTATTCTTTACACTGAAGAGCAGATTGAGCCTATTGAGATGAAGATTTATGAAGTTTTCTGAGTTTTTGAGTTGCTGTTTTGGCTTGGATGGAAACACCTTTTTGCTCGTAGCACTTTGCACGATTTTTGAATGGTTCTAGGTATTGGCTATACCTTCTCCACTACCTTGGGCGCCCCTTCTTGCAAAGTTTCGGATTTTATCTTGCTGGCCGCCCTCTCTTGGAGGCTGTACTTCTCCTGTCCTTGCCTTGGGATGCGTGCATAAAACATTTGAGGCAGTTTGCTATTGTTTGGTGGCTTGAGCTCGGTTGCCTACCTCCTAGGAGCTGATTACACTTTGTTTCACGTCATTTGGAGGTGTCCTTGCAAAGTTGTGAGCATTTCATTGAGTTTGGAGCTTGCTGGTTTGAGTTTTCTGTACGCTGCAATTTCATATCAGATTGGTAAAATTTCGGTTTTTGGCTTGTTTTTTCATAGTAGATTACTTTGCTTAGTTGTGGAGAGCATCTCATATCAATTTGGAGTGTATTGGACATCTAATATTCATTGTAACTTGCAGATTACTTCATACTGTAAGGCTGTTATCAATAGTACTGATCAGTCATTTTACTTCTGCAGTTTACTTTTGTATTCCCCCTTGTAGTGGAAGAGACATGCCTCACCATCTTTTACTTTCAGCATTTTACTTTCTTGTACTGCCCGCTAGAAAGTGGAAGGGGTCAGCTAGCCGGCCAGACATTTACTTTCTGCACTTTGTATTACGCTCCTGCTGAATAAGTGGTCGAGTTGCATTGCATTCATAGCTGATTGGCTGAGCCGTCTACATAGTGTAATTCAAGCTTTCAGTGCATTTCAGCTAACGATCCCCTTTCCATTGTATGCTCTCACCTTGCCCACACTGGGATCTGGGTGATCAAAAAGTGAAGGGTTGATTTCAGTTCTTGCTCTTTCAGTTCAGTTTCATCTAACAATCCCCTTTCCACCGTATGCTCTCACCTTTCCCTCATTGGGAACTGGGTGATTAGAAAGTGAAGGGTTAATTTCAGCTGGATTATCTTGTTTATCTAACGTTAACGGGTGAAACTGTTGTGAAAAAATTGAAAAAAAATGTAAGGGGATATTACAAATGTTGATGTAGGTCTAGACAATCCTTGAGGCAAATTTATTTCATCCAATACCTTATTTTCTAATAATTTTTTTTGATACAATAGTTCTCGTACTACTTTGGAGTATTAGCAATAATACAATTGTTGAAGGTAAGAGGATGACTCTTTGTCGAATTTCTTCAAACTTGAACTAGCTTCTTTGCCCATTGAGAAAAATATTTTGAATTATTGAACAACTCTTCTCATTTTTCATTTGATATTCTTCTTCATTTTTGCCACGAAACTTATTGATATGAGCATTTCCCTTGTTAGCATGTTCAACAGACAATTGTCCTTCCCTATTATATATTGAACCTCAAAATCATATTGCATCATTGAACTTTGCCATTATTGACCGTGTAATTATTGTATTGCACTTTTTATATTAAGTCTATTTAGGTAATTAGTTTTATTTACTTTAGTACATTTAGCAATAATGAGCACTCACATCAAGTTGAAATCACTTGATCTCCAAGCCAAGTTCACTTGACTCGACTACTCTTCATGTTGAGTCCACCACTTGTTTACTTGTGGCTAACTCAACTCCTTTGGGAATTTTTCCTTTTTGACTTGTTCTCCCAAAGTCTATATATTGAATGTAATTTACTTTGTTTTATAATCAATGTCATTTTAATCTTTCCATATACTTGATAATTGATTGTAGCCGATATTTGCTTCCTACACCATTTGTATGTTTGCATCTAGCTTTTGTAATCTTTTGTAGTCACCTAGGTTTAGGTTTGTTTTTGTATCCTCGTTGAATCCTATAGCCACTAGGCATATCATCCCTAATGTAACTATGCTTTGATGGGCTTGTTCATGAAGAACTTGAAATTTTTGTTATCTATTCTACTTAGGAATTTTTCTAGTAGGAGGAAATCTTGCCATTTATCGACAATTTTAACAATTGCAAGAATATCTTTCTTCGTAGGGAAGCAATGTTGGTGTAGGTTTTTTATTTTCCTTAGTTGAATGTTATGTATTTTCCTATACATTAAGTTTAGCTTTCTTTGTTGTAGTGAGTGCGCCAAATAAGAGTTGAGGACATCTTTTCATGAGTATAACCCTCACTTATTTTTGGGTTGTTGGAGTGACTTTTCTCATTAATTGTTCTTGCCTCCCTGCATTTCTAGAGATGTATCCACTCCAAATAAGAGTTGAGGACATCTTTTCATGAGTATAACTCACCTATTTTTGGGTTGTTGGAGTGACTTTTATCATTAGTTGTTCTTACCTCCCCGCTTTTCTAGAGATGTATCCACTCCTATAGCATGTTATTCATTCATGCTATTGTGAGCTCTCATAATGCTATTTTGCTTACTGAGCATTTGGATTCTCTTATGGGAACTAAATCTATTCTATTATTTTGATTTTATGTCATTGCTAGAATAGTTTTATTTGAGCTAGTTTGTTGCACTAGGTTTTGGGTAGCTTCAATTTATTTTTGAACCTAACATGGTATTAGAGCATGTTGTGCTTGTCGAAATCATTTGGTTTCTAGTTTTGAGAGATTCAGGGGGGTGGGGGGCTAATCTTTTTGCATGCAGATTAATTTAGAACCCAATTTGCTTTTCTCTTGCATCTTTGGATGATTTGGAGAACTAAAAAAGTTTGAAAGGAAAAACTAACATCTCTAGGGTTCTTTTTTTTTGGATTTTGGTGTTCTCAATTTTCAGAGATTTGGGTAGCATTTTTTTGCTATCCCATTAAATCTAGAAGGCAACAAATCCCTATTTCCATATAAAGTTTTTCAAAATTGGAGAACAAAAATTTAAAGCTTATTTTGGGTTTTTACATGTGTTGTTTGATTGAGTTTTATTGGTGATGGAAAATTTTGGGCATCCTAGCCAAAATCCAACCGCACCAGTGGACTTGATGACACAAAACTCCTAAAATTGACTATAAACTTGCTCTTATTTGGGTTTAGTGTTCAAAGAAGCTCCATTTTTTATTTGGCATTATTCACAAGGTGGTATAGCTGTACCAACAATATTGCGTGTCGTACTAGTTGTTGATGCTATAGAGAATATTCTGTGTAGTACCAATGTACCCATTGACCTCAATAGTTGTACCTATACAACATCTTTGATTGGGAATCTTTTACTATACTTGATGACACAATTAATCTAGACAACAAACATCATATATATGCAATTCATACAATTGCTGACATCATCATCCTCTGGCTTGTGGGAGGATTCCTCTCCATTGGTAGTTTTAGTTTTGCACCTCAAATTCAAATGATTGGATACTGGAGGCTTGTTAATGCTTCTACGAAGGCCTTTTGGCTTCAACATATTGTCACTAAGTTTGGTATTCAACTTAGATGACCATTAGTCGTGTTTTGTGACATCCAAAGAGCCATACAAATGTCATAGAACCTAGTCCATTATCAACGGACCAAGCACATAGAGGTTCACATGCATCACATTCAAGAGCTTATAGATAGGTCATTGATCTTTGATATTGCTTGAATTTCAAGAAGATTGCCAACATCTTCATCTAACCCTTCTGTTGGGTGAATATTTTGTAATCCCTTTACGGATTACAATACGTGAATTCCAACCACAGTTTTGATGAGATAAAATCTCTCAAGGATTACAGAATATTCACCCAACACCTTCATAGAAAGCAAGTTTCTTCATTTACAAGCTTTGCTAAGGGTGCAGGAGGCTACTTCTTTAGGGTGGCTACTTAGTCTTTCCTTTTTCTCTCTACTTGGGGGGTCTTCTCTCTATCTCTCTCTCTCTCTATTTGGGGGGGCTTCTATCTCTCTTCTTTGGGGGAGGGCTTCTTCTCTTTGGGGGTGATTTATTTGTACATGAGTAATTTCATCAGGCTTGTTAGTGTAGGTTTCTTATTTTCCTTAGTTGGATATTATATATTTTCCTACACATTTAGTTTGGCTTGCTTAGTTGTAGTGAGTTGGTCAAATAAGGGTAGATGGCATCTTTCCATTATTGTAATTCCCACCAATTTTTGGTTGTTGGAGCTCTTTTCTCATTGGTTGGTTTTGCTCCCCTGCTTTTCTATATATGTATCCACTCCTCTAGCTTGTTATTCTTTCATGTTATTTTGAGCTCCTGTAATGTTATTTTTCTTCTTGAGCATTTGCATTCTCTTGTGAGAACTAACTCTATTCTATTGTTTTGATTTTATTTATTGCTAGGATAGTTTTATTTGATCTAGTTTCTTGCACTAGGTTTTGGTTAGCTTCAGTTTATTTTTGAATCTAACAAGTAATTAAGTTCATGATTCTTGAATTGACCTAACTTGTACATACAAAGTTATTCATTACCTCCATTATCCTTTAGTAGTATTGTAGCTCAATTAGTTTGGGATGCACTGGTTTGAACTACAAAAGTTCCAACAAAATAGGGGATTAGTTTTGGTAACTTTTTACGAAGTTTTTCACGCTCAAGGACAAGAGCTGAAGCATTTTCTGTCCATAGCAAAAGTTGTAAGGTGTTAAGAAATACTGGTCACTGGCTACTCTTTTGTTCTTTTGGGTCTTCATCATTCTTCCTCACTATATTTTGACATTAATGAGTCAAATTCCGTTTCTTGCTACTTTTCATCTTTTTCTTCATTTCTTTCTTTTGCAAATTGTGAATCAGTTTCTAGATCAGGCATTTGATGTTCTCTACAATTTTCTTTGTTACAAAAGAGATCATTATCATTGCCAGTATAATAAACATCTTGTTTCTTTTATCCACTTCATTTAGATCCATTTATTCATTTTCTGCATCAAAATATGGTGATTCTGTTCAAAATTTTCTTCTTCAAATTCTTCAAGAGCATAGGGAGGCTCTTGAGAATCTAACTAGCTTGGCAATGCTTTTCATCTTCAATAAGATTAAAAAAATCTGAAACATTAGGGCTTGAAAATAACAAATTTAACTTTGTTGATGCCTTACTAAGACATGAATGAGCATAATGCCATTTTTTTTTCCAACTGTTACAACGGATATAAGTTGCATCTCTTCCTAACCTTCTGTTGAATCTTCTTTTGAAGAATTTGTATGGCTTGAATCTTTTGGGTCTTGCACTATGAAATTGAGATCTTGTCCTTTCAAAGATTATTGGTTTTTTTCTGCCAAATGTTTCTGCACCATCAATATATTTGCACCTTTTTGCAAATTTCTCTGCACATAAGTTCAACTAGATTTGAAAAATATACAGTTCTAATATCTTTGCTTTCCTGGACAAATGTATCAAGCACTAATTGGCCAATGCCTTTGGAAATAGAATTTTTACAAAACCATTTCTTTGAAGGTTCAATCTATATATGGTTGCCAAATAATCTTTGCAATATTCTTCAAGTTGTTTAATATCATACAATTATTGTTTTGCTAACAAAAGTTGATCTTGTTTTTGTTTTTGAGTTAGATTAGGACACAATTTTGTAATGATTGTTGTGGCTAACCCTGTAAGTCCTACATTTTGCACTATCCTTATCTGACTCCAAACCATTTTTCCATCAATGGAAAAACATTCCAGAAAATGATCTTGAAGCTAATTCTGTAATACCATAATCATCCATTCTATTTGTCTGTTGTAGTGCATAGTAATAATGTGCCTATAGTGCAACTGTGTCACAAGGATTCTTATCACCATCAATATTTAGCCACAAAATGCTATTCGTTGCCAATGCCCTTTATGTTGCGTGAGGCACTAATCTTGACCCTTTAGAAGGTCTTGAAAACATCATTGCATATGGATTTTGCTGATTTTTAGTTTTAGTTGGCAATTGGGGTAGCTTTTATTGGTCTTCTGATTATAGAAGAAAAATCTACAGATTTAGACTGTACAAGACTATAATTTACGCATTGATCTTTCAGATCTTTGAGATATATATATTTTTGATTTGTTTTGTCTCTCATTTTTTCTCTTTTCTTCTTGCTTCTTTAGTATCTTGATATTCCTTAATGGCAGCAAGTTGAATTTGCATTGTTTGTGGTGTATATGTCCTTGGGTCAATTTTATACTTAATTTTATCAATATGAGGTTCAACATATGCCATCCAATTATTGAGGTGATTTAATTGATGGATTTTGTTGGCATTTCAATTTGCACCTTTGGAATGCGGATTAGAAACGGACAACTATGCACAAATAAATTGCTCTTCGAATTAGGAGGGGAAGCTCCCTCTTTGCTGATGTTGCTTAAAGAAAGTAAACTAAATTAATTTGCCAATCTTTTTGTTCAGCTAAGAGCACAAGGTTATAAAAGTCAAGCGCTGTAGCTGAGATTTTCTTTTTTAGAAGTTCAACTACGACTAAGCCTACTCTAATGACATTTCTAACTACTCAAGTAAACTCAGAGCTTGAGAGTTAGAAATGAACAAGGAATGATTCTTTGACACAAATACTTAAACAAACTTTCTTCCAACACACATCT